>VDFB02293091.1:0-58704 GCA_007258455.2 Sequoia sempervirens | reverse complement strand
TTGGAAGAATTTGCACATGTCTAAACTATTCTTTAGGGAAAAGCCATGGGTTTGTCAAAACCCACCCAAGCTCAAAGACCCCACTAGGTGATAAAAGAAGAATTAAAAATAAAATAAAATATCGAGAGAAGAGAAAAAAATTAATGAAACAAAAGCTTTGTGTCCGCCAATGAGAGGACCGAGAGATATTTTTGGTTTCTGGAATTCTGAGATGCCAAGTCCCAACCGTTTTAACCATTTAAAAAAAGATAAAAAAATCCCCAAGTTCTAGAAAAACAAGCAAATCCATTTTGTGCCCACGGGAAAATAAAATCAACAGCCCCTTGTTTCTGTCTACACCACCATATTTTAAATTAAGCGCAAAACAGTGTTTATCTCTTAATTGCGTGGACATTTCCAAACAATTCCACAGCGCTTTTTAAGTTTTCTTCTGATTTTCCGTTTGGCAAAACACCAAAAACAGCTCCTAACGCATAGATTTGGGGGGCATATACGCATTTAATATCTTCTCCTTTGTTTCCCATATACGTTCATTGTGTATATATATAGTCGCAGGTACGCACTGTTTGTACCTTATTCTAGTTGAAGAAAGAAACCCCATTCAGGGGGTGTGGTTAAGCTTGGCTACGCTTGTGGGAAATTTGGGGAAGCTGCTTTTTCTTTTTTGTTTTTAATGGAGGGCATGCGGAGTGCATGAAGCAGCAGCCATGCCTAGAAGAATAAAATCTGTTGAAAACGGAGGTCCCCCCACGCAGGGGACTGACCGAAACAAGAAAAACTCTGTCCCCAAGGGTTCGAATAATGGTCAGAATAATGGTAATGGGATTCTTAAGAAAAATGCCGTTCAAATGCTTTATGATCTCTGTGTTGAGACGTTCTCGCCCCACGGAACGTTGCCTACGCCGGAAGCCATTGAGAAATTGCGATCGTTTTTAGGTCAGTTTGAAGTGTTCTTCTTTCTTGCGTACTTGATTGCCTTTTTAATAGAAATTGAGCATGATTTTGTGGATTTTTTAAGCTTGGTTGTGTGTTTTATGGGTTCTGGTGGTGCGGGGTGCTTAGGGTTTGTGTTTGGATAGGATTGAAGGCCTTTATGTATTTGGAATGCCAATTTGTGGTTTTCAAATCACATTAATTAGTGTTAAAATGTCACTTGGAATGATAGAAACCCCGTCCAATCATAAAAGACAGACAATTAAAAAAATCCACTCGAAATCATTAATGGAGGATCAAACCTATGGGGATTTTATTTGAAAAAAAATTGCATTGGCATTTATGTAATGCAGGGAAGCAGTATAAAAGAGGGTCCCGACAATAATATTTATTCCTTGGCGAATAACAAGAAAAAGAAAACGTTGGAAAGGGAACCTTTAAAATCATGGATTAAAATAGTTTGCATTATTTGTCTAATTAGACTCCTTCTATGTTTCAAGAAGTTACCCCACCGTGTTTGGCCGACAATTCATGATAATTTCTTTGGTTAAGTCTAATTGGAATGGGATATGTTCCCCACTGTGTTGCCGGACAATTCATGATAAGTTCCTTGTTGAAGTCTGAATGGCATGGGATCATCTCAAGTGGTAAAAGTATTGTGGCGTTTCTTCCAAATTCAAAGCCACAGGGTTTAATCTCACTAGAGACGAGATGAAGTCTGGAGATTGTGTAAAACATCATATCAAATTGTGTTAAGAGTCCAATAGGATGAGCTCAAACGGTCAAAACATTGGGGATACTGAAGACTTGAAATTGGGTAAAGTTCCACATTCACTCAGCAGGTGGGTGAATATTAGATGAATACCAGAAAGGTCAGTTGGGGGCATCTAAGCCAAAGGTCAAACCACAAAATGGAATTTACCAATTCAAAATATTATGCATCATTTTTGTGCCTTTTTCAAGCTTTTTTTCCCATATATTCATACATTTGGTATATAAGACCTTCTGCAGTTTCTGGAAAATGAGTGATTTTAGTATATGGTCTTGAGTCATACATGGTTATCTTCAATGCTTATCATTGAATTAACTTCTTAACTAGCAATAATGATCTGAAGTTAAGTAGCAATAACGATTTGGGCCTATGATTCTTGTTCATAATGAGCTAAAGTTTTTGCCTATTTATATGTACGATCATTTGCATTTGATCTATTGTAATAATTTTTGTATGAAAAGTGGGGATGTTGTACGTGTCCCTAAAATGCTCTTTGGTTCATTTACTATTACTTTCTTTATAGAACATTTGGTTTATTGTTTTAGTTGTGACTAATTCAAGTTAGGCATCATGAGATTAATGTTAGTAAATAAACTCAATAAGTCATGGTGTAATTCTATGATTTGGTTTGAATTCCACTTTTCATTCGAAGGTACTTTAGGCTTGTTAGTTTGGAATGTTTCCTTATTGTTTTCCTTTTTAAGAAAAATAAATCATATTCATTTTTTCTCTGCCTTTGAAGCTTAACCTTGCTTTAATTAGTTCTTCTTGTAATAGGTTAGATTTTAGGCTATGCTAATAGGAAGCATCAAATTGACAAATTGTATTGGTTGAGTTTTGTTTGATAAAGGTTCTTAATTTGTTCATGCTAGAAAAAGTTCTAATCAATATGAAAATTGTTTGTATGTTTGATTAGTATCCTTTACCATAAATTCTTTGAAATTTTATTGATGCAACCACCCTAATTCAAAGCTTCACATCTTTTCAGTTTAATTGTTTGATTTTGATTGGTTGCTCATGAGGTGAGTTTGTGGTTTATGCATATCTAACAATAATTTCTTTTAAAACTTATTGTGTCATAAGTGGCCTTTTACTATTAGTTATGCCTACGCATGAGGAGTGAATTCAAGGTGTGAGGCCTCCTTAAAGAGTGATAGCCTTTGTGCTTTGGAAGAGGAAGAGGCTGAAGAGAAAGAAGTAAAATGTTGATAAAACATTCTTAAGTTTTGAATTTATTGACATTGATAAAGGATTGTAGGCTCAATATAGATAGACAAAGAAGGTTAATGAATCCAATGTATTACCAATAAATATTGAAACTATAAAGTTTAGTTGATATGTGCAACTCATGCTGTCTATGATATACCTTAATTGCTTGTTTGGTATTTAATACATGCCTACCATATAAGAAGTTACACTTCCCTTTTTACCTTTATACATCTTTGATGTTAAGGTGGACGACATGGTTACATAAAAACAATTTTTGATGTGGTATAAATTGCTAATTTAGTTTTTTCTCATAGAGAATGGATGTATGCTTAGAGGAATTTCTCTTAATCTTATGTTACAAATATACCATCCCTATTAGTTTTAACTACTTGGTATATTTTACCAATTTAGTTGTTCATAAAGAGTGGGTATATGCTAAGAGGAATTTTTCTTAATCTTAATAGTATTGCAACGATTGTGTTTCAAAACAGTTATAGGTTTGTTCTTTATCCATTGTGCCTACGTTGGGGGCATATTTTGTGGGTTCGACAACTCAAATGACCTTGCAATTGCTCCAAGACATGGCCATTGTGGGTTGAGTTTTGGCAACTATTGCCACACACCAAACAACATGTTAGGAACATTGCACTGCAGACCCATTGTGACCATTTAAAATGTGCAGTGTATATTAAGGTGATAGTGACTACAATGAAATTTTCCAAACAAGAGAAGAATATGATAGGAAATAAAATGCAAGGACTTGATTGGAATAAGCCACCTTTGAAGGGTCAAAACTCCAAAAGTCTTCTATAAGAATAAAATTTATAATACGATGATAATATGCTAGCCTCTACCTCCTATATATGCTATACTTATGCCATGGATACTACCTAGGCTGACCTAACTACCTATATTAAACTATATAAATGATAATCATATATCTTAAAGGTTATGCTAGCCACAAGTCAGCCACACATCTCCACACATGCTATTGCTTAAGGATGTAGCATGCCCCTCCCCTTAAAACAAACATACTCCCCTATATCAATGATCCTTGGATGCTTCTCAGAGAACACTTCATCTTCCTTCATTGCTTCTTCATTGGAAAGATTCTTCCACTTGATTGGATATTGTGAAATCAACCTCATGCATAGCTTCTTAGTGTGTGTTTGGAGGATGGCTTTTGGTTTCAAAATAATTTGTCCCTCCTAATCAATCATTGGTAATTCTGCTTGGGATGAAATTGCATGATCATGACTTGTTTTTGGAGACCATTCCGTTGGCACAACACCACAAACCATTGAATGCCTGTCTACAAATGCTTGCAGATTTGTTGGTGGAGGAACCCTTTACTCTTCTTCTTCCTCTACCTCTTCTTCTACTTCTTAGGGATTCCACACAACACTTGAGAGAAGCTATTTACTTTAGTATTTCATCAATATATCTTCTTTCTTAGTCATTGTTGAGAAGATTTCCTCGTTAACCTTGGTGGTTGCTGCATTTATGGGACCCATTGCATCTAATATTAGATCTTCTTTGTCAAGAAACTTTCTAGGAGTGGTTGGTTTCCTTCCAATGCTTCTTGTCGAAGTCTCTACCATGATGTTAACAAAATTTTCACCATAACTTACTCAAAACAAACCAAAATATTTGGAAATTTTTACAAGCTTGATTATAGACCTCAATTCAATGAAAAAATCTTACAAAACATTGTTGTTTTGCAGCCTCATAAGCAAATTAGCGAAAACCCTAATTTCACATTAACTCCTTCAAAAATGCTTCAAATTACCTCAAGTTGAAAAAAATTGCCTTGTTTCTTGCCTTTCATGTGCCAAGAGCATGCTTTGATACCACTTTTAATGAAATTACTTGCACAAGAGAAGTATATAATAGAAAATAAGATGCAAATACTTGATAATACTTTAAGAATAAGCCATTTCAAGAGGGAAGCCTCTCAAAGTCTTCAATTAAAACATAATTCAGAATATGATGATAATTTATTAACCACTACCTCATATATATATCATACACATGTTGTGGGGACCCCCAAAGCTGACCTCACTTTCCATATTAAACTATACAAATGATCATATAACTCAATTAAAGGTTATGCTAGCTACAAGCCGACTACACATATCCCCATGCACACTCTAGGTTAAGAACATAGACTCTTTTGATATTAGGTTGATTCTCCTTTAGGGCCTTGATTGAAAAAGTGTACACTTCTTGCAACTATTTTACCTCACACCGTCAGAAAGATGATTGATAGCTTCACTAGAATTACAAAGCAAAAAAAAAAAATGATGCATGCACAATGGACATTAAGATTTAACTACACAAAAGATTAGGATAAGTTAGAGAAGAATTAGATTCATGAGATCTCAAATAAGATGACATCTAAAATCCTTAACCTACATGAGGTTCCTAGAGATGGCTCTATTCTAGAGGTTGAAATGTCCAAAAACAAGATAGCGCTTAAACTTAATTGTATATGAACTGCTTGAAAAAACCATAAATGTCAGCAACCAACATAGGAAAAATAAAGTGTCCCCTCCTCTCAAATTAAAATTAAAATTTTGGAAATGGAGATGAGATGCCCTTCCATCAATCATCCTTCAATTGTCTTGAGGGAATGGTTGGGATTCCTTCACCCCAAAAAAATAGTCATTTAAAAAAATACTTAAAAAATGTAAAAACCTAACTTTAATATGTAAGGGGGCCGGGCCTACACCCTCAAAAAATTATAAATATGATAATCCACCCTCAATTGAAATCACCATCCACTTGAATCATCTTCATTAATCATCATTCGTCAAGCTAAGTTTAAAATTGAACTTAAACTCAAATCGTCAAGTTTGAGTATTGTTTTTTTTTCATTTAGGATTGCAATATTTGAATAAACTAAATTTAAATGTCAATGAATGAATTTTTTAGCTTTTTTTATTTTTTAAGTTTAGCATTTTTAAATGCTTTTGTTTTGGTTTAAGGTTTCAAATTTATAAATGTTTTTAGGGTTTATAAATGTTCTTTTTAGGGTTTATGAATGTTTTTAGCGTTTCTAGTTTATTTAAAAAATAAGTTTATTTACATAATGATAAACTAGATAGCTGATTTAACTTCTGTATGTTCTTTGTTATGTACTTTTTTAATTAACTACTTAGTTTTGTTATTTTTACATGTTTTGATTTTTATTTCTGGTTTTGTTACTCAAATAGTCAAATGAGGTGTTTGTACATGTGTTGAACTGCATATATAAAGTTGAATCCTTAATACCACCCTCCCCACCTCTCCTCTCCCCACAATCTTCCTAGTAACATTCTGAAGAACATTGATTAGTGAATGTACTGTTAGTGTTTTGAAATAGAATATGATGCCATTGTTGATAACTAAATTTATCCAACTTTTTGTAATACACTGTAATGCATAGTTTGAGTAAATGCCATGTTGTCAATTAAATGTGCAAGAAGATAACAACTTTTGGGAATCAGAAATTTTGATGTGAGCTTCAAAAATGAAAAACTTTACATGCCTTTGGTTTTGACAAACTATGTCATATTATCACAGGTAATAGTGTTTAGATTTTGCTAGAGGAGTGTTTGTAGTTGAAATTAAGCTTTGGATTGGGAACAACTAGAAAATAACCATAAGAAACAATTTTAAAGCTCAAAGAGGAAATTTTGCTTGGCTTAAAGTTGGGGCTTGTAGGGTGATATAAAGAATTAAAAGAATGTTCAAAGGAGAATAATCACTATTTTTTTAAGAATAAGTTCAATTTGTCTAGACCATGGTTAAGGTTGTTTTAACGTGGTAATGACATATATTCTGTTTGTAGTTTGAATGGCATTGTAACTCTATTTTTCTTTCTTTGTAGGCAATTGGGCCTTCCTTGTCAAACTGACCTACTGAACAGACCATTTTAGCTGATAGTTGTTTTTAGCTGATAATAGTAATTATACTGAGAAGTGTTATACAATGGCAGCAGGGCATGGAGTCTCGTGTTGTGACCATGTAAATAAAAGACAAAACACAGCCAATATATATTTAAAAAAAAAAACTATAAAATTAAAAATATAGCCAACATATTTAGATATATAAATAAAATTATAAAACATATAAACATAAAACAAAACAAGTATATATTTTTATTTTACTTTGTTAACAATACAAAATAAATATATATTATAAACTAATTAATTTTTATATAGTAGAAAAGTTATTATTTATTTATTAAATATAAAGACATCAAAATTTTAAAATATACATTAATGCCTACAAATGAAACTTTTAAAAACTAACATATAAATATGTAATATTTAGTACACTTTTCAGAGTAAAAACAAAACGAAAGAATTACCAAAAGATGAATGGTGGCTTTCCCAAAAAGTAAAATTTAAAGTTATATACAAAAGTAAAACTGTAAAACAGCTCTTCAAATAAAAATAAAGTGAACAATGTAAGATGAAATAAAATAATTCTCAACTAAAATGTAAATTTATGTGTCCATGTATGTATGTTGTAAATAAAATAGTTCTAAAGTAAATGAAATAGCTTGGAACTCATTTCTTGGCATTGTTTAGATAGATGCTTAAGATATCTATACTAGTTATATAGCTGAAAAGGATTTTGTTTTTAACTGACATTTGTATCTATAAAAAAGTCAATTCTTGCTACACACTAACTTTTTCCATAGTACAACTTATTCTTAAGTAGTTCTAAAGCTCAAAGAGGAAATTTTGGTTGTTCTAAAGTTGGGGCTTGTAATTTGATACAAAGAACCAAAAAAATTATTCAAAGGAGAAAAAATACCAAAGTATCAAGAGCAAGTTCAATTTGTCTGGACCAGGATTAAGGTCGTGTCTAATGTGGTCATGGTGTACGTTCTTTTTCTAGTTTGCATGTTGTTTTAATTCTATTTTTCCTTCTTTGTAGGCAGTTGGGCCTTGTTGTCAAACTGGCCTACTAGACACAGCATTTTAGCTGGTAAAAGTAATTATAGAGCTGGAAAGGATTTTGTTTTAATTGACATTTGTATATATTAAAATTTTTATTCTTGCTACACACTAACTTTTCCTGGGGTACAACTTGTTCTTAATTAGTTTTGACTTTTGTGTTGTTGAGAAATTGTGGCTTATTGCTTTAGAGCATCATATTCTTTTCTCATCTTCCTGGAGCAGAGGCTTTACCCAGTTGGATTATACTATATTTGAATATTTTATCGAGTCTTGTCACTATCTTGACTTTCAAATTGGTTATTGAAATGTAAGACGAAAGTTATGCCTTTCTATTTTTTTGGTTCAATATGCTTGAAAGTTGAATGTAAACGTTTGCTGTTTTATCAAGCTTTGGTTCTGAACTGTTGTCATGGTAAGGATCTGGTCTGCCTATGACTTCGCATTTTTTTTCATTGTTTGAGGTCCTGAATTGTACATGTTCTGTTATTGTAATGCAAATGTGGTTAAGGAGATGAAATGGTAGGATGTGAAGGGTGTTCCAATTTGGTGGGCTTATCTGTCATGACTTGGTAATAATCATTGTAAAATAAGTGCATGGTTTGTTTACTTGATAGGTTGTTTGCTTCATGTTTGGTTGACGAATTTGACATATCAATGAGGATATTACAAGGGTATCACGAGTTGTTAGTGATTGAGCAACAATGCTGGTATGCCAACTTGGTTGTTGGATGGGCTTGACAAATTTTAATGTTATGTGAAGGCCATACACCATCGATGAGTTGTATGAAATCATGGATTGAATGGCAATGTAAGCATGCCATCTTGGTAGGTGAATGGTCTTAATGAATTATAATGTTACGTGAAGCATAGAAGAAAATATCTTGCTCAGGAAAATCTTGGCTCACCATTAGATACAAATATTTTCAATTTCTTGGGATAATATCAGGAATACAAAAACTGTAGGAAAAAAGGAGAGAAATAACATGTTCTTTTATTAAAGCCATCCTAATTGTATAGAGGAGTGAGGAAGTAAAGGAGAGTGTACACCGTGAGTTTTGAAATATGGATTTTTCTCACTAATTTTGAGATCTGGTTGTCCTTGGTGCTTTCTAATATAACTAAATTGAATGCATTAGTTTGGCAAACCCTATACAAATAAGAAATATAATTGCAAATTGCAAGAAAACAAGCACACAGATTGACATGTTTTGTACTCAAGCTGGTGTATAATGGCTAGTTGGAGGGAGTTGGCTCAGGCCCAAGATTTAAATTTGAATTTGCAAGTTCTGGGGTCATTTATATACATACTTGCAGAACTGAACTGCACCTGCGGTCTGACCTGGGGTGATGAACAGATGAACTAAAGATTAGGAACCATCCATGGGGATGCATTTGGATGGAATCAGATTAGGTGTAGGTTATTTGCCAACTTTTACACTGAAATGTGCCACTTGTACACTAGTCATTGCATTGAGGCCAACCAAGTCAAACTGAAGCCAAAATGAGGGGAAAAAGTGCAGGGTTTACAATTTTCACCATTACAACATGATTTCTGCACTTGGAATATTTCATCTAGTTTATTTTGAACACAAATAGTGCTGTAAGAAAATATAAACATAGCATGCCTGTTTCTTTTTGAAGAGACTTCCATAAGAGAGGATAGAGGTTGAAGAACTGGAGGTTTTCTCTTTAAAGAATGTTTAAGCATGTGATTGCTATGCCACCTTTTATAGTTGAATCAAATGGTAGGAAATAGTCTGGTAGATTATATGTGCGCCTCAAGGAAAATACATTGCAAGATTAAGAAACATTGATCATTTATGATAAAAGATGAATATCACTGTGCAAGGGTTAACATTGCTTTAGGGCAGAGACACTATGTTTCCACAGTCCATTGCAAATGTATTGAAATGCCTTTGGAAAAGACTCTATTAGCTTTTTTGAATCATTTTCAAAAAAGTGCACAGTTTTTCCTGAAGCATTTCAATACATCACTTTAGGTACCCTGGTAATAATCTTTTTTTGATTTGCAACAGAACAAAAAATATATTTTCAATATTTAGATATATGTTAAAACAATATTTTCTTCTAATTGCCAAATGCGTTTACTAAAATGTGTGGGTGGAGCCAAAACCACCACTGCTGCTAAACACCTGTCAAAAAAAAAGTCTTAATGATTAATAGTTGCATAGGGAGCTGGTACTATTCAGCAGTCACTGCAGCATCCTGAATCTAAATTCAGCGATCAAGGGCGTCGGGAGCTTAAGAAAGTGAAATGAATTTTATGCAGCAACCACTTGAAATTTCCCAGTTATAAAAGCTACCAAGTAAAGAATAACAAAGGCTCTAGCAGAGGAAAATAGTCCTAGCAGCCAATAACAATATGCGTTTCCGCATAGTGTCTCCATTTTAAATTTCATGTCCTACATTAAATGGTGTCCATTGTTGAAGAAAAATTGTGGCCCGGAGAGGAATCTTAAGACAGCACTGAGCAAAGGAAGATAGCTGCAAGAATATCTTGGAAAATATTGGGAAAATGTCAGCTGAAATATCAGAAAAAATAAAAAAATCACGGTCAAATGTTGGTCAAATATTTTTTTGAAGAAAATATCAGTCTCAGGTCTGAGTTTTGATGTAGTGCGAGCTCTCGTGATTTGTTGCAGAGATCTGCTTCAATGATGTGAAGAATACACAGTGTACAGTAAATTTGGACAATATACACAAATCCAAGATGGTGAAATCAAATAGCTACAATGTGATAGTAGATACCTGATGTTCTAGACATATAGAGAGGAAGGAGATGAATGACCAAAGCAGATTGATGGGGCAACAAAGTACAGCGAGTTATCATACTAAATCAAGAGTAGTATAAAATATGTTCCAACAACCCCAAAAAAATCTTAATGCTTAAATAGACCTATGAAGCAAAAGAACATAAAAGAGAGCAGTAACCTATAGAAAAATCACTTTATAGTACATACAAGCATTATTATAAAACAGAATACATAGTAATCATGTGAATGTAAGTACCCTTCTAACTGGGATAGATGCTGACAGAATCATGGAAATAGAGCTGAGGGCAAATGATGTATAATCCTCATAAGAGTTAGGAATAGAAGATGGACCGAAAACCCATGTAATCATTAGGAAAGTTCCAATAAAGCATCTGTCAGTCTGATTATGTTCTTGGAAGTGACTCATGCTAAGAAGACCCAGCTGAACAATGCTAGAAGGAAGAAGGGTGCACCTCAAAAATTCCTAGTTATTGATCCTCTGGAAGATTGGACATAGTCTGGAAGGTGAGTAGCAGAATAACGAAACCTCTATATTTGGCAAGAAGAATGGACCAAAGGAATGTAAAATGCACATACATTTTTTGCTTTTGTATCCCAGATCTTCATGGTTAAATAGAGTTATTATGTCAAAGTGCCTCCTTATAGGAGAAACTATAAGGATTCCTTTGGCTTCTTGTTATTGCATTGTTAACTATGGCCCGATAGAGTTTACTTTGGAAATTACTCCCTACTTTCATTCATACAAATTTATAATCTTAAAATCTTTTTATAAGAGTAGGAGACAATTGTCCGACATTAGACTTTTTTATGATCTCTATTTAACAGGGAAATAGCCAATTTGAGTTTTGTGAATATCTAAGTTGTGCCGAGTTTAAAGATAAATCTTATGTACACCCTTCTCAGATCTATAAATTGAAAGGACAGAGGCATGAATTAATGAGAGAACTTTATATGTTTTCAGCAGATTTTATGTTTAGAATTAATAAAAAACAATGATAAGGTTTTGACAGTCATTTATTGGATTTTGTTTATTGTTTTCTATAGTATGTGTTAATAGATTCTTGCATTTGACAGATAAAATTTTTAGTTTCTGTTTTATTCTTGTAGGAATCTGAATTACATATCAAGTGCAGAATCTGTTACCATGTTTTAGAGAATTTGACAAGGTATTAGAGCAGTTTACTGAAACCTTCTAGGAATTCTTGAATGGATAGTAGGGCTGTTACCTGTGAGAGGGAGCTGTCGGAAGGTTTTAGGGGTGAGATGCCCATGATCCGTGCTTGAGAAAAGCACAATGGACCTGTGACAAACTTTTCTGTTAGGTTGCTTATCTGTTTGGTTTAGCAGGATATTCTAGTGCAACAGTATGACTACTTCCAGTCTCAGATATGAAGACAGATTGGAAGGGCCGTCTAACTTCGTCTCGTGGAAATGTTGGTACAAATGTTGTTGGAGTAGGATCTATGGGACTTTATTGAGAAATTAGTTGTAGAGACTACTGATTCAACATTGTTGGCAAATCATAAGAAGAAGATGACCAAGTATAAATGTGTCATCCTTGATCCTGTAAAGGATCATTTGATTCGTCACATTAATAGAAAGACCATTGGAGAGAACATGTTTGATGCTTTAGTCACTCTATATCAGAGTGAGAAAATCAATCAGAAGATGTTGCGAAATAGCTAAGAGCCACGTGGATGAGCAAGAGAGATACCATAGCTGCCTTCTTGATGAAGATTATTGAACTCCACGATCATCTTGCAACAGTTGGAGAGGATGTCAAGGGTGAAGAGCTAGTACCCATTGCATTAAATGGGTTCTTCTTGGCAACCTTTTATCTATGGGATTTGTGCCTGGAAAAAGCTTCCTACTTTTAAGAGGCTATGGGATGATTTAATCCAAGAGGATAGGAAACCAAAGATTGTTGTAGGTATGGAGGAGGAGGAGAATCTTGCCCTCATCGACAAGATGAAGCATAAGAAGAAAGTAGGACCTGTGAAGGGTCAAAAAGTAAAGAAAGAGAATTCAAGTTCCTCTAACTAGGAAAAGGACTTAAGCCAAATCAAGTGCTTAAAGTGTCAAAAGTTTGGGCATTTTGCTTCTCAATGTCTTGAGAGAAAGGAGAAGGGCAAGCAGCAGCAGCAGAAGTATTTGCAGGGAGTGCACAAGTATCAGTTGGAGTAGATGAGCTTTCATTGAAGCTGGAGACAGACTTCTCTATGGTGTCATCTAACATCATGTCCGGTGTTGACTGGTATGTAGACAGTGGAGCCTTTAAACATATGACCTCTAACGAGAGTGCCTTTAACAAAACTTCACGAGTAGGAGGAAAACATGCAAGTAGAACTTGGTGATGATGCTACATATTTAGTTGCAAGAGTGGGATCCATCTCATTCTAGATGCCATTACGCGATATCCTTGAGCTTATTGGTGTTTTACATGTACTCGGCTTAACTAAAATTCTTCTTTGTTGGCAAAACAAGGACACACAACTGAGAGGGGGGTTGAATAAATTGTGACAGAAACTTAAACTTTTCTAACTTAACTTAATCTCAAATCTGATGAAAAAGCAATTAACCACAAACAATTAACACATCGAGAGACAAAGAACACCAATATTTTTTACGTGGAAACCCGTTAGGGGAAAAACCATTGGATGTTAGTCCACAAGATTATACGTTAAAAGTATAATGAGAAATAATAAGGGGAATGCATGCATTCGTGCACACCGCCTAGAGCTCACTTCTCAAATACAAAAGGGCTCAGCCTAACAATACTTAGATTAAAATCCAAAGGGTATGAAATAAGAAAATAGCTTTCGCGACAAGCTGACATAGCTCCAATTAAGCTCAAACCTTCTTCACACTCTGCCAGCAATCGAATGATATTCGCATACACACATAGGAGCACAGGCATCTCTACAGTGAAACAATCACACTTATATATCCGCTACATGAGATTTTATCACAACTTAGTTGGCTAGAAAATAAAATATATTTGCAATTTGGCCCAAATTACAAATAAAATTTAATGCAAATCCACCAAGGTTGGCCACAACATAGTGGAGACCCAAATTAACATCTCCAACACAAAAATACTTTAATTAATTTCACCACGAAGATCCACAACAGCTACCACCAACATGCCTAAACATGAAAACCGAACATGCCAAAAAAGATCTTCAACCATCTAGCCATCGGATTAATGTGGACATACCACAAAGATAGAGAATGATCTAGAGACATCTTTCATGTGTTACGTCCACATTAAAGAACTCTTGCAAGGAGATCCTGCAAGAGTTCTAGTGGATGATAGTGACAACTTGTTTTAGCTTTGGCACAAAATACCAGGTCACTTGCACTATGGAGCATTGCCAATCTTGAAGGGCATGGTGTAGGGATTTCTTGACTTCAAGGCTGAGAAGAAAGGAGTATGCTAGGGCTATGCACTCAACAAGCATGTGAAAGCTACTTTTCCTAGCAGCGAGCATAATGTTGGGTTCCAAAATCACTGCTCCAAAATCCTTGATCTTTAAGGCCAGGGATTTGTTGTCAAGAAGGTGAAATAGGGGTTCATCAACAAATTGAGGAGGGTTAAAGGACAATTGATGAGAGTGGGCAAACTCTCTTGCACTTTGGCTCAGCTAAACCCAAGAGGGTGTTCCTAGAGGTGACCTTGAATAAGGTTTTTGCTATAGTTGAAAAATAAACATATAATAAACAAATTGCAATGATACCCAAATGCAAGTTTTGATCCCAAAGGCTGTCACTAAACCAAAATTGCCCACTGTTATGATCTCTTATATAGCTGATGAAAACATCATTGCAAAAAATGCAAGATGAGAGTACAAGGACATTATTCATTAAAATGGATAAATTGATAAAGCTCACAAATGATATTTCCTTGTTTTCACTTGCTGAATCATGGACTACATAGGAATTTACTCATAATCCTAAACTATTGATGAATGATCTGTTCGTTTTTGAGAGTATGATTGGTCAAATATTTCCAAGACTTGTGCCTATCCATTTGGCAATAGAGTCATAGTCTATCAAAGGAAAAACAAGCTGAAACCACAAGGGACAATGAACAATGCATTTACATATGCCAAAGATTGTGATATTAAGTTATTAACAACAAAACATGCTTAATAATCCCTTATAGAATTGCATAAATCCATGTACAATACAAAAGAGACCATTACAAAGCTTGCAATGCATTAGAATGTTGTTACATTCATCAAATTCAATATTACACTCGTGCCAACAAATGTGGCAAAGAAGAAACCCTAGTTGCAACTAAGATATTCCTTTGAAAATGTACAAATTGTCATGGAGACATTTCATTACAAATATCACTTACAATATTAACCTCTTGATTTCAAAGATAGTGTTGCTCCCAAAATAGACTAGATTGGCAAAGTTGAGGATGGAGATCGGGTTTGGAGGAGGAAATGGGAACAAGGATATGAGGAGAAGGTGAAAGGTTCCCCTTGGAGTCTAGGGTTTGATAGTTCATGGACACTGGGCTGTAGGGGCAGGATGGAAATTAGGACGAGAACCTTGAGTAGAAGGGGAGCATGAGAGAGAAGGGTGTGGGGATTGGAGTGTGGGTTGGACTTGGGGAATTGGGAAATGAAGGATGGAAAGGGGCGTCAGGGATGCCACATCACTTTACCACTTGTTGGGGATCGAGGTGTGGGAATATAGCATGCTAGGTACCCAAATAAGAACATGTCTAAACACTTGATTAAGAAGGGATAACAAAGTGAAAAGTGTTGGGTATCAGGGTTCGGGGATGCCTCAACATGTACCTAGGTAAGGGGAAGGTTGAAACTTCAACTCCGAAAAAATAGTTATTGCAAAGGGATATGAGTCGAGGTTTGGGAGATCAGGGGGATTGCAGAAAAGGTACTTGGTTAAGGGAAAGTTCAAAGCTTTGACAAAGATATGGAAAAGAGCGTAGAATGAGTGAAAGGGATGTTTGGATGGAGAACTTCGAAACTTTAAAAACTTAAACGGGAAAATTTCTCCTTTCTTTAGCCAATTTTACTTGTAAAGCAAATGAGGGAGACAAGGCAAGGACTTAGATGTATTTTGCAATGTCAAATTTGGCCATCAAGGGCGAGAGTTTTGGAGTTTCAAGGATCGGGGATTGGGGATTAGAGATACAAGAAATGGGTACTTGGGGAAAGGGATGGCTGAAGCTAAAGTGCAAAAAGGACTTTAAGGCAAATGGTTGAGGTTTTTGATGGCAATTTATGCAGACCTAGATAAAAAAATTAGCACACAATAATATTTTTCTTCTATTCCACACTATGTCTGTTCAATAAGATATTACAAATATATAAGATGAGTAGTCTCCTATAACAACTCAACTAACTTCTCACACTAAATCTAGGTGGGTTCAACCACATTTATTCTCTACCTTATATTTTCACTCCTAAATCTCTATGTTGTTGTTAACAACTCACACACAATTATACACTCTATAATATGATATTAAGTTGTTTCTCAATAACTTAATATTTTTTTTTTTTGATATTAGGGTTTAGATATTTATTAAAAGTATTAAAAGCTGCATACAATACGCTTCGCAGAATTCAACACCAGATCAGCCAAAAACTTAACCGAAACCCTTATCAACCCAGATAAGCTCAAAAATGTGAGCAAACCGGCAACCACCATGCCACCTTTGTTACCCGGATGCAAAACTACCATAATACATCGAGCAAATTTCAAACAAAAAGACGCTGAGCCCTCGAGAAACCCATTTAAGTTTGCAAAAGTAGAAAAATCCTCTACTCCATTCCGCATCTTCCTCCACCACCAACCCTAGCTTCCGCTTTCAGAAATTCTACTGCCATTGCCGAGATCATCCGGTGCCGCATAAGCTCGGCCCCTTTCAAATCCAAGAGAAAGGGGAAGACCTTCACCGCCTCGTCCGTTTTCCACAACAACTCCATATTAGAGGGGCGGGATCCCTTTGCCAACAAAAGCCGCTTTTAAGAGTCTCCTCTAGGCCCCAAGCAAATCATCCACGAAACAGGTTCACCAACAATTCTTTGGCATCCGACTTAGACAATTCAACATCCAACAAAGCAGCCAAAAAGCTGAAGAGATGTATGCATTGTCCCGCATAATCCCTAACCTGACCTTTCCTTAACACTATTTTAACCGACCAAGACCAAAGGGTCATTGTAACAGCGCTTGAGCATTTGGTCGCGGATCTTCCTTAAAGGCGTGCGCCTCTTTGTCGCCACCCGAGAAATGGGGTGTCCGCACCAAATGATTCCAACCCTCCACCTGACGAGATTATGAACTTTGAAATCCGCCATTGTCGCCACCACCAAAACCAACTACACCTCGCAAAAGCAACCAACAAAGACAATACGAAACACACACAAATGACCAACACCCACATTCATTAATATTGCCCTATGGCAATCAAGCCAAGCTCACATCACACGAGTGAAGAATTATGGCGATGCAAGGCAATCTATCCTTGCATGAAAATTCCATCCTCCAACTTCAATCTTAAACCATGAGCTTACCTTGAAATGATGATCACCTGCCAGCTAACCACTATGCATGAATTCTCTGTAATCGACGTACCCTGAAGCCATCACCACTTGTCAGCTTCTTATCATCAAACGCTGCCCAACCATCAATGCTCTCTCGAGCTGACTGGCCCCATCATCAGACCTGGGTGCCCATCACCCCCACTATAACTTAATATTTATTACACATGCTAATAATGTTAATTTTAAAATCCGAGGACTAATTCGTAACAATTTTGTGGGTAACATGGAAAAAGGTACATAGTGAAGAGAAATCCCAAAAGTCTGACAACCTACCCAAACTTGAGAAAAGACCCGAAAACATCCCACACTAAGTATTTTCTTGGACTTTTGCAACATTCACCACATTGATAGGCTCATGGGGGATGAATAGGACCACTTAGGGAAATTTGACAAATGGAGACCCATACAAAGATTTCTCAGATCAGTTATATCATATATGATATATGCAATGGGAAAAATGAGGCCTAATTGCACAAAGGTCTGGGACTCGAGCAACATTTGGCATTACAAGTTTGAATCCCAACACATAGATCAAGAGCGATTCTTGATCTAATCCACTCAGATGTAAGTGGACCCATGTCTTCAGCTTCCTTATCAGGGAATATTTACTACGTATATTTTATTGAGAATTCAAGGAAGTCCTAGATTTGCTTCATGAAAATCAAGGATGAGGTCTTTAGAAAGTTTTAAGAGTTTAAGGCTCTTGTAGAAAATCAAACAAAAAAGAATATTAAGGTATTGAGGTTTGACAATGAAGGGGAGTATACCTCCAAGGAGTTTGACACTTTTGCAGGGAAATAGGAATCAAGGAGGAGCTAATAGTACCCTACATTCCTCAGCAAAATGGGGTTGCAGAGAGGAAGAACAGGTCGATCATAGAGACAACCAAATATATGATCCATGATCTAGATCTACCCATGTTTCTTTGGGTAGAAGCACGGGAGTATACCTCCAAGGAGTCCGACACTTTTTTATAGCGAAGTAGGAATCAAGGAGGAGCTAGCAGGACCCTACAATCCTCAACAAGATGGGGTTGCAGAGAAGAAGAATAGGTCCATCATAGAGACAACCAAATATATGATCCATGATCTAGATCTACCCATGTGTCTTTGGGTAGAAGCATATCTTACAGCTGTCTATGTTTTAATAGGTGTCCTCACAAAGTGTTGAAGGACAAGACACCAAAGGAGGCATTTATAGATGAGAAACCTCAAGTAGCACATCTTTGTGTTTTTGGTTGTCCTATTTACATTTTTATCTTTGATGAGAAAAGGAATCAAGGAGGAGCTAGCAGGACCCTACAATCCTCAACAAGATGGGGTTGCAGAGAAGAAGAATAGGTCCATCATAGAGACAACCAAATATATGATCCATGATCTAGATCTACCCATGTGTCTTTGGGTAGAAGCATATCTTACAGCTGTCTATGTTTTAATAGGTGTCCTCACAAAGTGTTGAAGGACAAGACACCAAAGGAGGCATTTATAGATGAGAAACCTCAAGTAGCACATCTTTGTGTTTTTGGTTGTCCTATTTACATTTTTATCTTTGATGAGAAAAGGACCAAGTTGGAACCTTCTGGTTTGAAGGTATCTTTGTGCGTTACAATGAGATCTCAAAAGCTTATAGAATCTACATTCCATCTCAGTAGAAGATAGTTGTGGATGGAGATTGTCAATTTTGATGAGGATGCATGATCCTCCAAGTCTAATGAAACCAAGGAGGTAGAAGAGCGTGCTGCCCAAAAGCTGATCTGCAGAAATAAGAAAAATCAGATCTGGATCAGCAAGCTTCTGCAGGTGCAAGGGGTGCTGCCTTTCTATTAGATTTAGTGAGAAAGCCTATGTGGTTCACCTAGACACCACAGGAGCTGCAAGAGCAAGTTGGAACTTCTATGAATTCAACTCGGGTAAGTCATCCTCCCAAGAAATTTCTGAATTATATGGGACTAATGTCTTCCATCATCAATGTAGAGTCTTCTAGTTTTAAGGAGTTAGTAGGATTGGGATGATGCCATGACGGAGTTGGACTCCATCATGAAGAATAGTGTGTGGGAGTTAGTGCCTCAACCAGCGAGGAAGCTAGTGATTGACTCTAGTGGTTGTACAAGATCAAACATGTAGCAGATGGCAGCATAGAAACATTCAAAGATTGGTTTGTAGCTAGTTTGTGGCTAGATGGTTTTCCTAGAAAGAGGGAGTTGGCTATGAGGAGACTTTTGCTCCAGTTGCTTGATATACCTCATCAGATTTATTATGTCTTTAGTAGGAGTCTTTGATTGTTGTTTATATCAAATGTTGGGAAGACAACATTTCTTAATTGGTTGATTGAGGAGGAGCTTTACATAAATCAACCAAGAGGCTTTGAGGTGCATGACCCATGTTTGCAGATTAAAGAAGGTCCTTTATGGTCTGAAATAGGTACCTTGTGCATGGTACTCTAGGATTGATGAATATTTTTCAGGTTTGGGTTTCAGTAAGATAGGTGCAGATTCCAATCTTTACTATTTCATTGATCATTCTAAACTGCTTGTTTTAGTCTTGTATGTAGAGGATTTAATACTTACAAGAAGTTCAAAGAAACTCATAGAATGGTGGAAGAGTTGGTGAAAGAATTTGATATGAAAGACATTGGCTTGATGCACCACTTCTTGGGTCTAGAAGTATGGCAAAATCTAGGTGAAGTTTTCCTTGGACAAGGAAAGTATGTAGCTGAGATTCTGAAGAGATTTCAGATGATGGACTGCAAGCCCATGGCTACTCCCAATGGTAGCAAATCTAAAGTCATTTGTTGATTCCAAATGCATAGACAATTGATAGGTTCCCTCATTTTCTTGATAAATACCAAGCTTGACATTTGTTTTGCGGTCAACACCTTGAATCAATCAGTACATTGTGCACCCCAGGTAGGTTCACTGGGTTGCTACAAAACATGTCCTTCGATACTTGAAGGGTGGTGCATTTCAGACTAAGATATGTTGCTGATGAAGACTTGATGCCATATGGTTTTTCAAATTCTGATTGGGTAGGTAGTGCTAGTGATAGGATGAGCACTTCGGGGTGTTGCTTCAGTTTAGATTCAAGTATGGTTTCCTGTTACTGCAGGAAATAGACTTTGTAGCACTCAGTTCAACGGAAGTAGAATATATGGCAGCCAGTTCTGCTAGTTGTGAAGCCATCTGGCTCTGCAAGTTACTAGCAAAGCTGACAGATCAGACTTTGGATGTTGTTGTAATTTATTGTGACAATTAGAGTTGTATTAAACTCTCCAAAAATCCAGTATTTCATGATTGATCCAAGCATATTGAGATCAGGTACCATTTCATCAGAGACAAGGTTCAGAAGGGAGCTGTGGTTCTGCAGTACATTCCAACACATAACATGCACTTTAACCGTTGATGCACTAACACAACAGGAGCTTGCCCAGCAGTTCCTGGGGGGAAATTGAACCTGGGATTTTCTTGCTGTAACACTCCATCTTTACCACTCCGTTGCACTGGCTGTATAATTCTTATCACATTTTGATGATAAAAATAAGAATATATATGAGTATCAACACATATAACAAGATACTTGTAAATCTTTATGAAACTGGTGGTAAACAGTATGCTGTTTAGCCTTAGCTTTCCAGGGAGTTATTATGGTTCAATGTATTGTAAAAGATTCTTGATGAAATTTTATCATGCATGGTGCTGATGAGTTCTATGTTAATGAAGACAGGTGTATTGATGTTTGAATTATGTTGTTGTGTGTTCAGATACAATTAAACCTTCTGACCTGGGACTCAAAGAAGTTGCATCAGTACAGGATGTAAGCAGTTCCCCTGTGCGGCCAAATATGCGAAAGGGGAAGGGCCGACGCCCTGTCAACAAAGGAGCTGAATTTGCACCACCTATCACATACTTGCATGTTTATGAATGTGATAGTTTTTCGGTGCGTAAGTAAATGCACAGCATTACTTTGAAGTTTAAACCATTCTTAGATGGGCCTTCTTTCCTTAAAGCTTGAAACTTCATTATTAGAAGATGATACTGTGAAAAGGATGCAAACCAGTGGTTTATTAATTACTGAAGTAGCCAATTTTGCTAATGTTGTTGCTTCTGCAGATTGGTATATTTTGCCTTCCAAAATCAGGTGTTCTTCCTCTTCACAATCATCCAGGAATGACAGTCTTAAGCAAGATTCTTTATGGGTCAATGCATATAAGATCTTATGATTGTGTTGAATTGCCCCAAGACATCCAACATACTTCTGGTCCTCCACAATGTAGAGCACTGTTGCCAATTTGTTTTTCACTCTAAGAATGTTAATCCAATTTTGGCTAGTTTCTTTTGCTAGATGCATGCTTGTTTTCTTGCTAGGATATCTACTGACATTTACTTCCAAATTGATTGCAGCAATATTAGCCAAAAAAAAGGTTAATACAGTTTATTCATCTCCCTGTGAACCTTCTATATTATGTCCAAGAACCGGAGGTAATATACATTCGTTCACAGCAGTGACCTCTTGTGCTGTACTTGATGTTCTTGCTCCTCCTTATTCTGAGAATGATGGAAGACATTGCACATATTATCGTGATTATCCATATTCAAAACTCCCTGGACTCCCTGGTACTTACAATTTGGATTTGTTGAATGTTAAATATTCTCTAAAATACTGAAATTTCGCTCAGGTACAGTCTGTGTCTGTTTAACTGACACAGTTTCTTCTATGTTTCTTCCTTTCCAGAGAATGGAAGTACATGTGAGGATGAACAAAGTTATGTGTGGTTGGAGGAGATAGAAAGGCCAGATGACTTTTTTGTTAAAGGGGGACAATACATGGGCCCAAGAATTGAGTCTCGGTGACTATGAATGTATATTGCTGATGTCTTAAGCGGCAGAATCCATTCTCGAGTATACAGTTTCAATCTTGTCATTTCCATGTGGATGGTCTTGACTTCAATGACGAAACATGGTTTACTTGCAACACCTGAAGGTGTCACTGTAGGAACTGATCATGTAGGCACAAGACATTCTATTATGCTGTACGTTGAATCCTGACTAGAGTTGATTCTCTAAGTGTACAACGAAGTTGTATTTTTATGATATGCACTTCTGTAGATATGAAACAATTTTCACTTGTTGATAATTCTAATGAGAAATTCTTGCAAAGCATGGTCCATGCTCTCAGATTGTGCTATGCTAACAAGATTTACATAAGTCTCCATTTTGTATATGGAGTAGAAGAAAGAAATTGTTACATGGTAGAGATGGCTGGGAATTGTGTTCGGGTATTTGGATGGTCAAATTGCAAAGAATCGTTGGCTGGCTGAAAATGTTAGGGATACATGCTAGATATTTTCTTGTGTTTAAAATCTGTGTCTGAATGATACACTTTTTCATCTATGCACTCCCTTCACCTGTAGTATTCTAACATATATAAGATGGATGTTCAATAGTTCTTCATTGCACTATTTGTATCAAGTGAGTTGTAGAGATAGGTCATATCTTTATAATCTATTATTAGTATTATTTTCCATTGAGGTAGCAAGGAACACCAGGGAAAACGGTTCCTGCTAAATGTAAGTTTACATTTCCCATCAATTATCTTGGGTGTAATTTCATTTGCATGTTACTTTGTAACAAGCAACAATGCAAGTCCACATTATCATCGCGGTTTGTATTATTCACATATTTGGCGTTGTCTTCTCAGACATTCACCGTTTATCTTCTCTGTTGTTAGAATGTTATGTATAAACAGACCCTAGAAGATGATTGGCTAAAACGCGATTCTTACCAAATGCCCACAACAGTATAGAAATATTAGCGTTTCACATTTGTGTTCCAGTAAAAGCTATTTGTATTAATAGGTAATGCTGAACTTTATTGTAGATTGTTTACTTCATCCACGAATAAAGATACTGGCTGCTTATTTGAGAACCATACATCCCAAGCTCGCCCAAGACATGGATCAACATTGCCTGTTTAGTTTTTAATGGACAAAATAAATGCAAATGACTCCATAAATTTTTTTGTGGATTCATTATTAAATTAAGGTGGTTTAATATTTGGATAAATATTAGAATAGATAAAAACTGATATTCCTAGGTGTACATTTTAATATTTGGATAATATTAGAATAGATAAAAACTGATATTCCTAGGTGTACATTTCTAGTTATTAATTCTTTCTCAATTTTTTTTTTTGTTAAAAAATTGTGTAGTAAAATGGAATTTTGATGTTCTATTACATACTTTGGGGCCCATTCTTACGATCGATGATTGTATTACATATTGCAGCTCTTCTTAGATGACTTCATTTTTATTACGACGTGGGACTACATGGGACTACATGTTAAACACCAGAG
Organism: Sequoia sempervirens; assembly: GCA_007258455.2. Taxonomy (NCBI): domain Eukaryota; kingdom Viridiplantae; phylum Streptophyta; class Pinopsida; order Cupressales; family Cupressaceae; genus Sequoia; species Sequoia sempervirens. Next base: position 35,112 of record VDFB02293091.1, on the reverse strand, counting down.
TATATAATTATAGCATAATCAAATCAATTAATAATCTTTCTGGGTACTAAAATTTATAATGGTGAAATTTGCATATCCATGCTATTTTTCTTACAGTTCTGTCTATTTTGAGGAAATGTCTTGATACACGTACACAGTGATAAAGGATATGATCTTGTCTTTATTCTTGCAAGACTTTTATCTATTCATATACATATATCTGTATACAATTAGCCTTACCATAGACATGTATACGCACTCTTACACATTCTTCTGATTTGCCCATTTATAGTGTTATCTATGTATCTACATCCATTTAGGTGCATGTCATTTGTATTTGATCGTTAGACCATTTTGGAACAAGTATATAGTTGTGGTGGCAACTTTGTGGTTGCGAACTTGCTCCCTCCATTGTAAAATTCAAAATTTAAAATTGGTTGATTGACCTCGTTTATCCTTTATCTTGAATTAAGAAAACACATGCTTGACACAATTTAATGCCAATAATAGTGACACATTTACATTTGGTGCAATAAAAGTACAAAATTTTCATACTTAGGTGTTTGCTTGTTAATCAACAACCGTAATGGTATTTTTAAATACCGTCATCCCCAAACATTCATAAAGAGGAAGGTAGACTGTCACACATCAGCTGAAGTTGCATGGTACGACACAGCTGATTCCTAGGGTGGGTCCGAAAGGGTATAGAGCTATGTTTGTGACTTTGTTCTAGGTTTGCAAATTTGCCCTTTGACAAAGCAGAGATCTACCACAAACTCGTAGGCACTTCACTAACAAATAGGCGCTATTTCTATATCTAACATCAAACAAATGAATCTGTTTTCATTCCCACATTTAATTTTAGCTATAATTAATTAGTCTCGATTAATTGTGCATATGTGAACATTTTATTGGATTAGCCTAAATTACGCTTGAGGAAAGTATATTTTCTTTTACATTTTGATGAATGTGGTTGATTCTACACAACTATATCTTGTGTTTAGGGTTTTTAATTAACATTTTGAAATATGATATTATTTTGATTTATCATCTATTATCAGATTTACATAGGGTTTGATCTTTATATGTTAATATCTTTTGGTTAGGGTGTGGATTGGTTAGGGTGTGGACATACATAGTGTTATCTTTCATTAGCTGATATTCATGCATGCATTTCATATCTTACAAGTTCTTATCTTTCACTATATATAATCACTTTGTTCTTGATATTCTCATGACAAATTTTTGTAAGGGTAAGGATGTGTTTTCCATGGAGGTATTATTCCAACACATTTTATCTTTTCCTTCATATAGTTGATTAGTGCTTATTCATGCATACTAAATACTCTCATGTCATTTATCCACGAGCCTCGTGATAACCTTGTGGCTTGTGATAGTGATGACCATATACCTAGCAAGGATTTGTAATGTGTTAATGATGCATATATGATGGCAATGTACAACATCACATCTCCCTCATCTATGCATGAAATGTTACACCTCTCAATGATATATCTATTCCATGTCATGTTGGTACTATGTCTAAAAATTCATGTGCTTTAAATGCATTACTTTCTTTTATACATCATGATGAGTATAATAATAATCATTTTTTTACGTCTCTTGTTGCAACTACAAACACTCATGATACATGTGTCTTGCCTTCACTTACATGTGATGATTTCACTTCTTCTATCATGAGTGATATGACTTGTTCACCTATAGATGAGGTTGTCACCCCCCCATTAGTATATGATGATCCTTCTTTGTCTTGTGGCTCATGGTCTATTGATGATATGTTTAATGATGTGTATAGTGACACTTGTTTATCTTCTTATGATTAGGTTGATGACTTTTTGTTACATGATGATGTCATTTATAATGAACATTCTCTTAATACATATAATAGGTCATTTGGTGATAATGAAGATGCAAAATTACATGTTAGATCTTTTGTACCTTCATGCTTTAGTTCTATACACAATGATAGTATTTTGACATGTGAATTTAGTGATAAATTGGTTGATAGAACTAAACAATGCTTTACTTCATGTCATGCCTCTTATACACCATTTCTTGCATTATCATATGCTTTCATAGATCAATTTACTATTGACTCTAGACCATGTTTTACTCATGATTTTCTTTTCTCTTAGTGCCCTATCTTTAGTGGATCTTATTGATCTTTCTATGCATCATCTTGATATACCACTTTCTACAAGAGACCCTCCTTGGGATCCATTCATGCTTTCATGTATTTATGAGTACTTGTGGATTACCTTCTACATCATATTTTGCACATGATTTAGCTATACCCAAGGATGAAGAACAACATGAGGATCTTTTTGTTGGGAAAATGTGTCTCAACCTTGCAATTATATAAGGCTTATTGTTGATAGGATATATATTTTCTAGTTACATTGATAGGTGTATACATGGGGAGCACAAGAGCATGTTAACAAAAAACTCTTGAATGGCTGACATACATTAAATTAATGATATATTGTAAATTTAGGCTGTTTATTATTAGGTCTCAGATCTAATGGTAGATATTTTGTTGGCTTGTCTTTCCCTAAAAGGTAACCATATTTTATGAGGGCATTGTATTATGACCGTGGTATTGTGATGTATTCTGAGAGCCTGATAGTGGACATGTTGTCTCTGGATCTTTGGTGGTGATACTCCTGTGAGAAGCTTGCTTTACAAGCATATTGTAAGCTTTGTGATTTCTAAATAATATATTGGGCGGCTTTTGGAGGGGGGTTTTTCTCTCAAAAGGGTTATCCCCATGTAAATCACTGTGTTGTGGTACACATGATATTTATGTTTATTTTTGTTTAATTTTTTGTAATTGTTGAAAAGATCTGTAAAGTTTTGCATTATTCTCCTCTCAAGATTAGTGTAGGAAAATGTTTCGCTACCTTAGCTTCCTTACAAGTGGTATCAGAGCCTGATCACCATTGGTTTCAGTTGTGGGTTGTTGATTTTTTTGAACTAATCCAAATTTGAGTGGGAGCTTGTGCAGAAGACACTTTGTGATCTTGTTGTAGGAATTTTTAGATGACAAGTTCATCAGGGAGAATAGAGGTGGATAAATTTTAGGAAATAATTTTGAGATGTGGAAGCTAAAGATGAAGGATTTGTTGATAGATTGAGATCTATGGGATGTTGTTGATGAGAAAGTTTCAAGGCCTGCAGATGCTACTTTGGCCATTCAATATGATGTTATAGACCGAAAAGCCAAGGGTCTAATTAGACCATGTTTGGAAGACTCTGTTTTAATCAATGTCCATAAGGAGACCTCTGCATATAAACTGTGGAAGAAGCTTGGTGAGATGTATCAAGCCAAATCTTTAGTGAACGAATATATTGTAAATCTAGACCGTTCATTATTAAGTCTCATATCTGATGGTAGATATTTTGTTGGCTTGTCTTACCCTAGAAGGTAACTCTATTTTATGAGGGCATTGCATTATGACTATGGTATTGTGATGTATTTTGAGAGTCTGATTGCAGTCGTGTTGTCTCTGGATCTTTGGTGGTGATACTCTTGTGAGAAGCTTGCTCTACAAGAATATTGTAATCTTTGTGATTTCTAAATAATATATTGGGCGGCTTTTGGAGTGTGGGGTTTTTCACTCAAAAGGGTTTTCTCCACGTAAATCACTGTGTTGTGGTACACATGATATTTGTGTTTATTTTTGTTTAAGTTTTTGTAACTGTTGAAAAGATTTGTAAAGTTTTGCATTATTCTCCTCTTATGATTAGTGTAGGAAGTTGTTCTGCTACTTTAGCTTCCTTACACTTTTACAATTTTTACTTGGTATATGTAAGGATAATGTGTCATTAGTTGATGATGTCTTTCACACCCTCCATGATTGCTACATGTGATGATGCACACACATACAAATATGACATGTTGAGCATGCTACTTGATTTAATTATATATGTTTGTGTATTTATTCATGATATAATTATACTGGACATGGTAGAACTCTAATTCCTTTTCTATTGCTTTTGAGTATATTTTTATATTTTTTCCTAAAATGTGTTTTTGGAATGCCCTTCTATTAATTTCACTATACAACTTCATTTGAGTTACTTTAATCTTTGCATTCACCAATTTATTTTTTTAAGTTTCAAATTAGATGCATGGGAAAAATGTTTGAGTCTTGGATCAATAAATGATTTTCCTATAATAAACTTATATATCTTGAGATTTTTCAAATGTATGTGAAAGGTTGATAGGAATTTAGTTTTAAATTTTATTTCAAGTTTATTCCCTGTGAAATTATATTATTTAGATATCCCAAAAACTATAACCATTTGTTAGTCTTTATGTAAACTTTTAATAATGTTCTTGGACATCCACAAAATATTTGGTGATAATTAGGAAGTTCTTGAGATAAAGAAAGTGGATGATCACATAGGTATAAAGTATACAAATTCAAAAGAGTGAATGACAATTTTCTTTGGAAACTAGCTACAAGGGGCTCTAAATTTTCATATAGAGTTGGCTTATTAATGCTATTTTTGTAAAAATATATGCTAGAGGAACATGATGAAAATTTTCTTTGGGATGCAAATCATAGCATTGTGGAGTGGGTTGTTATTGGTGGCTCCAATTTTAGTGGAATTGGAGATGGGAGTTGTTATACTCATAATTGCACCCTTGCTGAACCTGTTATTCAATATTCCAGTGACATATGGGAATGATCTCAAGGTGTGGGAACTTGCAAATGAAGATCAAACCCCCAAAGAAGGTCGATTCTTATCTAACCTAGATGCAACAATTTTGGCCCAACCCAACATTAAGTTATCCTACAACTAATCCTATTCTACTAATTCTACAAGGAAAAGGGTAAGAAGAAATGCATAAATGGAAATGGTGGTGATGCACCTAGATTAACAATGTTTCTTCTTGCCCACTACGATATAGAGAAGTGAATAAACTACCATGAAAACTCACACAAATATCTATTATATCAACTCCTAGAGGTGTGTATGGAGGTTAGGGCTTGACAGAGACTCAAAAGGAAATGGAGTATCCACAATCAACTCCTACAACATGTTTAACACAACATACAAACATGGAAGATAACAAATAATCATTCAAACACATAGGTAAACGACCTTCACACAAAGTAAGAAGTGAGAAGAGGTGATAATAATAATCGTTAATTCATTTAGAGGCATGAAACCTATTTTAGAAAAAGAAGATTTGTAAAGATGCAAAGCTCTTAAGAAGAAATTTAGGGAAGAAGCCCCTACAAATGAGCATGATGCACCTTTTTTATTTTCAACAAGGGAGGTGTTGAAAATGTTAGAGCATGTGGCAACAAAAGTAACCCTAGTCGCCATCATATACAAATGGTTTGTAGACATGTGTACTATGAGATTGAATCAATTGGGGAAAGAACAATATTCTTTATTGGTTTATCAATCGATCAAATTCACGTAGGAAGTCCACTGCAATCGTAGCTTGGGGAGATGGTATATAAGAAAAGGGAATGTATGCAATAGAAGAAGCATGGGTTTTGTTGCTCTTTCTGAATTTGTGCCAAAAAATGCATTGAAGATCCCCTACAAACTTGGCAGATTGGACACCTAATGACTACAAAATTTTAATCACATCATAGGGAGGTAGGTGAACAAGTAGTCTTTTGGCCTCATCTTCTATTGACATCTGAAATCCCTCATTATATCCTATTGTCTCCATCTCTTGCTTTTTCCCTTGCTTGTTGGGGATCGAGCCCTTTATCTCATTGAGGTTCCATGGGAATACAAAACCATTGGTTACTTGTTCCTATGGAACCTTCATGTTGGCCCCATGGTTGCCGTTGCACCAAAAGGTCAACCTGTTAATGCCCGATATAACCACCTGAGTTAATGGATCCACGAGGGGTGGTTAAGCCATGTCACGAATCATGAGGAGAGCATTGACTGTCTACCAACAATCTCCCTCTCAACATTACTTGAGGGGATTCAAACTCGACACCTTTTGGCTCTGATACCAATTGTTGAGAGTTGAGCTAGCCGTTATTCCTAAAAGGCTGACCTGTCCATAATCCACTACCATCTTAGATTAAGGATCCACGAAAGGTTGTTAAACCATGTCGTGAATCATGTGGTCAGCGCTGACTGAGGGGTGGAAGTGTCAAGCTTCCAACACTTTGATAATTTCTTTTCTCTTCGATGTCTTTCCCCCTTGCTCACGATTGGCTTCCTTCTACTCCCAACTTCTGTCAAAGCTTAGGCTAGGATTGGGAATCATAACCTTTGGTTCTTAGTTCCTATGGAAGTTTCAAATTCCTTTTCTCCATACTTGGCCAGTTTTGGATTTTCATTTAGGGAAACTAACTAAGTCAAAGAAAAGGAAAAACACAAACATTAGAGGCACACCCATGCATAAAAATCCCATGTATATTTTCTTAGATCAGTTATCACTAATGGGTTGTAAAGGGGCACAAAGTGCTAACATTTTGGCAACCTCTGTGGGATGATTGCTTACTAATCATGGATAACATGTGACCTTAGGCATTCCATTAGACACAAAGTCGAGGGCTAATAACAATTGTAACATGGCTTGCCTTTGTTGCAAGTTTGGAAGTCTATCATTGTTGATGCAACTTGGCAACATGACCATGAAGTGTACATACATCGGTTGATTCGGTTGACCTAGTGTTGTCATTGATGTCAACATTGTGGGGAAGCATTTTTGGTGTCATTTGTATAATACTAACTATACCGAAAAGTTGATCTATCAGGAATTTGGCTAAGTGTTCTCTATTAATGATGCTATGGTTTAGTGCATCAGTTTTTGGGTCTGCACTTCACCGCAAGAAGAGGTACAACTCTGCGCTTTTAACCATATCATTATGATTGGCTTATATAGCTATATTCAAGATCTCATGAAGTTTTGTGAATTGTACTGGAAGATATCAATGACAAAGTTCAACTTTGTATATCACTGTCATCTCTTTGTTCAGTATATTAGTGTGGGAGATTCCACATTTCCTTGAAAATAATGTTTTTGTGTTGCGGTTCTAAAGTTAGTCTCATTGATGTCAGTGAAACGTGAGTTTGAAGAAAGACCAAATCTAGAAGTTGCGTGTATTGGGAATCGTATGTATGATTGGAAGTTTTTGTGATTAGGTCCAATTCCTGGCTGACCTAATACATGATATGTGTTGAGAAGATTAAATATACATTGCAGATGTTAGTTGGATCTATTTTAGATCCTTGTCGACCTAAATTAAGTATTGCACATTTGCTTGGGCGTGAAGATGATTTTGAATTATGTGTGGTGCCAACAAAAGCTATTTTGGATTGTTTTTGTTTACATCTAATTAGGACGACCTAATTGATGTGTGTGAATGAAATCGGGTATAGATGTGAGATATTTTGGAGTTGAGAAGATAGATGAGTGAGCATAAATGATATATTAGGTGCAAGTGGTCTCATATGATGTGAACATGTGAATTCAGTGGTAAGAGTTCAAAATTAGAGTAGAGTTGTTGAGTGACTGCTAAGCAAAGCAGTATTATATATTCAAAGCTTCAAAGGAATTGAAATACAACACAAGGAAGGTGCACTTTGTATCAGTTCATACTTTGGCAGTGAGCCATTTTTGTATTGTATTTAACTCTGGTTGTGAGCCTTATAAGGACAATGTGTTATGGCAATGAGCCCCTATAATATACTATATCCGAATATAATATTGTGAGCTAATCCTCACCATGGTTTTTCCCATTTTGGGTTTTCCACAAAAATCCTGGTGTTCATGTGTTTTGTGACTTTGTGGATGATTCATGCTTTTATTCTTTATTTCAATTAATATGTTTTGGTGATTGGATAAGCTTTCTTCAAAAGTTTAATAGAATACTGATTCACCCCCCTCTCGGTATTTTGAATGTTCAACAACCTCAACATAACAAGGATTGGACATGTGCAAAATACACTTGGAGGAAAACAACCAAACCCAAACCATAGATTCCCCTAATGAGAACACAAGATGTGCAACAACACTTCTTAGAAAGCATGGAAAGCTAAGCTAATCTGTACATGAATGAAACAAAATGTGAATCTACAAAAAATCTATCAAAGACAAATCTTCTGAAGGATATGATCCCCCTCATACAATATGCATTTACTTTCTAGGTGGAAGCATTGAAGCTCCCTGCATGCATGCATTAGGTCACACAAACTGCTCATATAATGAAGAATCACCTCATTGTAAACCTTGATAAAATCTAGGTACTAGACTCATCTAATGATGCATCAGACTTACATATAGCAACATGTGTAGGAAATTTTGGAAGCAAGTCAAGATCAAAAGAAATGCCACTTGTGGAGGAAAGAGGAGTTTCCTCACACAAGGGTATACTACTATCACAACAATTGACCTCCTTGGTATGTGAATGTTTCCAGTTCACATGGTAATGCATGATATGCCATACTTGCTTGTTGGTCCACATAGGGAATCTCTTCCTTATCCACATCAAATGAAAAAATTCGAAGTTTAGGCATATTGTCAAGTTGAACAAAAAGAAAATTACTTTCTTGATGCATGTGCTATTGCTCAACATCATTGATATTGGTATGTTGGTCCCACTTGAAATATTTGAGCTCAATTACATTATCCCCAATGTAAAAGGTCACATCTTCATCTTGAATGAAGACCTCATATATCATTTTGTCATATTTAGAGGTAGTGGAAAACTAGCATACCTCATCGTTACATATATTGATGCACATTTCATCAGCACAAACTTTGGATTTGTGAGACACTTTGGGTGAAGAAATGAATTCTTTAGGTTGTCTCTTTATTTTAATTCCTTCATTTTAGCGACTAGCTGCAACAACCTCAAACCTATGGCACAATCCATCTTCCACATCCACTTCTATATTAACATCATATTTTGTGATTTCTTCCTCATGCACAATAGTCTCCATGTCATCTAGTTTCTGCTCTGAATAATTAGCTACATGTATTGATCCATTTGATTTCTCCATGGTGCATGCACATTCTTCTTCATGCAAGGTGCCACAAGTATCATCTGGTTGTGAATCCTCATTAACCTCATCATTGAATTGGAAAGCGTATTTCCCCACATTGTTGAAATCACTTTCACTCCAACTCATCAAGCTATATTCTTGTTGCTCTATTTTTTTGTCAATGTAGGCATCTGCAGGATCTCCTCATAAACCAACATCTTATCATGGTCATTTGTATTGTTCTACTACCCCAAAATTTGTGTTGACATTGACATTGGAATATTCTCTTTATCCTTATTAAAAAAATAAGAAAGTTAATCAGATGAGATTATCAACTCTTCATTTTTATCACCTCCTTGCTTAACACCTTGCTTTTCGAACTGATTATGCTCATTTTCTTCTTGTAGCAGGTCTAGCTTTACAATTTTCACATCATATGCAGGTTCACCAACATCTAATTGTTCTTTTACCTCAAATACCTCTTTTTGCTCACTAAAGTAATCATTTTTCCAAATGATAGACCCACCTTTGAAAAGATAAATAGTGATAGGACAAGAAGGCTCATTTGGTAGGGAATCTTGGAGGGTTTTTGAATCTCTTGAGGAAGACATGATTTTTTGAGGGGGTTGTTCTTGTGGGACAACAAATCAAATTTTCATAGGTACATACTCTTGCAGTGGATGAGAGCTTCTAAAACTTGGAACTTTGAAACTATGGGTGGAGGAGACTAATTTAGCTTCCTGCATGAGTTGCTTCTCCCTATTTGCCAATTTTCTATTTTTTTCCATAGCATCAATTTGTCTTGTAAGGTATTCCTCCTATCTCCATTTCCTATTCATACCTCCACTATGCTTCAATCTTTTGTTGGTGAAGATAAGTTTGATGGGAAAGCTCTTCCTATTGTAGATTATATTCCTCCTCATTGTCAATAGCCCTTAACTACTTGTGGAAGTTTAACCTCATGTATTTGATGCTCATATTCTCCAATTTGTTAATTTTTTGAGGTTGATTAGGAGGATAAACATGTTGATGAGGAAAAAATAAGCTTCTTGAGTGTAATGGCAACAACCATCATAACTAGAATTACTTATGAATTAACAAGAAAGTAAATAGCCACATGCTAAAAATCATAAGATTTTTTTTGTCTTTCATTTGTTTTACATGACCAATATTAAAATGAAAAAACTACAATAATTATAGTGTATAATTGTATTTGATACACAACATTTCATCAATGGCATTATGACAATCTTTTTCTTTCACATTACAAATATGCATTGAATTAAAGCAATTTGTTTACAATCACACCACTATGAGTTATTGAATATTTTGTATCTAAAATCTTGCATCTGTCTCATAAGTCTCGGTGAGTCGTCTGCAACAAGGAGAGAATCATCTGAGTGCTTTTCCTCCAACCACAGATCGACAGTTCCTAGCGCACCTTCCATCTAGAAGTGGCCCTACCCTTCATGAAGAGTATAGATAAAGGAAACAAACAAATTTCATGTCATCTGAGTCTTAGTGTTGAGCCCTACATAACCCAATCGAACATACAACTTTAGACAATACTCCAACTAAGCATGACCAATATGATTGAATTATGAAATCTAGAATGCTGTGAACCGACTAAAATGCAAGCAAAGACTTTTCCATCACTTTGGCCAAAGTTTTTAATATAATAGACACTTCCATGGGAAATGTAGTTGTGTGTTCATACACCTCTAACTCGACTTGGATACAAAATTCATCCTATGGTTTGTCACACATTTGACTCATTTGGTTGATCATCTAATTTTCATAAAGATTTAAGACCAAATATGTATTTCTTTCTATTGTTGATAAATGACTAATGTTATAGAAATATACTTCTGACAACGAACTTCCACTTTGTGTACTCGCAATTTACAGATCTTGGCTACTACCACATGTTCATATATCCTTACAATTATTTCATGAATATAACTACTTCCCTAAATTTCACAACATATGAAATTTAACTCTTTTATAGGTTAGATCACATTTCAGATTATGTCACCTTCCTAGCACAAATTTGTGATTATGTGACTATTACTGAAGTCTTGAAAACTTGTAAATATTGATAAATAATATTTTTTTTATCCTCTTTCATATTTGATTGAACAAAATAATTTCATTATATATTTTTGGTTTTTATGTGCTTTCTCTTTGGCTTCATTCAAGAGAATAAATTAATATGACCAATGAAGGTACAACATGTTATCTATTTCTTTTTGCAAGAATACACACAAATATACAAATCTATGTCATAATAAAATCTTTGAGTAAATCTAATTACTCACTGCCATAATAACAAGTCTAAGCATCAAGATTTTCATATATATTTACAAATATATCTAAAATAGATTACACATGCTTATATATCTATCTATCTATATATATCGATCAAATATTTATGTTTATGAATAAATAAGAATTTTCTATTCATTTCAAACCAGCAAGATAAATGACTCAATAAAATCATATACAACTTAATTGTGACACAATGTAAAAATAGCATGATAATAAGATTTTCAATATAATAATAATACATATATACAAACTTATTTTCTCTGTTGTCCTATGCAGAAGAAATAAAGATTTTGAATGATTTTATTCACAGGTAAGTATACTCAGCCAGTTCATTTTCTCTTGCACAAGCACATATTTATATGTATAAAATTATTTTCTATCAAAGTTCTGAATTCATGTCATCTTATTACCAGAAAAATGAGAAGAAAATAGATATTAAACATGCCTGTAATATGTTATCATTCCTCTGTAGGCTCAATCTTTCTATCCCCTATGCACAACCATCTAAGTTCACAACAAATGACACCACAAACACTAAAATCTTTCACATAAACCTCTCCTTTTTCCCCCTGCACTACCACAAACAATCATGCCCCCCCTCCCCACATAGCCACTTAAGGTTTTTATCAGCCTACACACTACACTTTGCAATCTGCATGGTTTTCTTTTGATTTGGTTCTACACCCACACACCTGTACAATTTGATATGCCCTGCATAGGATCAAAGAGAAAAGTAGACTCGTGGACTGTCCATGGTCATTACATCCACATGTTGCATTCCCTTTACATATCAACAACACCCTTCTTTTAAAACAACCAACTGAACTCTTTTTAACAACAAATTGGGCCTCTTTATGAACACGCAACTGCAGTTACTTGCTGTATCTTTGTCATAAAGGAAGTAAAGAATAATGCTAACTACCTTGGCATGAATCCTCCATGTGAGGAATAATAAATTAAACTTTATTCCACTCCCATTTAACATGCATAAGATAAGCTAACTACCCTTTCCAACAACAACAACAATAATGGCTTTGTTAATAATAATTAATTATATATATTTATATATATTATAATATATTTAAATAATAATAAAACAAACCTTTACAATTAATAGGTAAAAAAATAATGACATTAACTAATGATATCACCTCTCCACCATTGCCAAAGACTGGTCATAGGTCGAGTATGTTTTTGACATACCCTTATGACTAGACACCACAAGTCAAGCCACAAGATTAACTTTTCAACAAAGCTAGAAACTTAACAACTTTCTTGGATTTTGATACAAGACCTATGTGAGTGTGTTAGATTCAAGATGTCAATTATAATGTCTATACACTTCTCTCTGGTGATGCTCTCTCTTTCCATCTAGGAGGGCAAAATTATTCTTCAATTCAACTTAGAAATCCATCACAATGGTCAGTTTGTTAATAGCCATGATATCATAATCATTAATCAAAAGTAATAATAATCACAATTCTCTAGTCCTTTAATGAAAACATTTATATTGCATTATAATTTTATCTAAACATCAATTGAAGTAAAATCATCCTTTCATGCTTAGTTAAACACATATTTAACATAAAAGTTAAAAGTAACTGCAAGCCAAAATTTGGGGTGTGACATAACTTCCCTTTTTAGGATCATCGTCCTTGATGATTTAGTGTATCATAACAAGATAATAATACAAGTTTCTCTTAACTACTGAAAACAATGAACAAATGAGGAAAATTTTAATAAAAATCGTAATCTTCCCAAGTGGCATAGTCCTTGGTATATTGGTCCCATTGGACCTTGAATTGGGTAATCTCTTTATTACGTAAGTGGAGCTTGCGTACTTCAAGCACCTTGAGAGGCTTGATCATTACCACTCCTGGATCTTGTACTTATAGTGCATTCCAGTCAAGTATATGATTAAAACCAGTTATATACTTCTTTAGATTAGACAAATGAAAAATGTTATGCATCCAGGCAAGAGCTAGAGGTTGAGCAATTTTGTAAGCAACTAGAATAATCACTTCAAAATATTCGAAGGGTCCCACAAACCAGGGGGCTAGTTTGGATAACTTTTCAAACTTTATGGAACTTTTTCGAGGTTTGACCCTCAAAATAACTTTTTCTCCAATTGGGAATTGTCTTGGTGTACACTTGGTATCAGTGTAATTTTTCTGTCTATCATTTGCTTCCACCAATATTTTTTGATCACCTTGATCTGCTCTTCCATTTGAGATAACATTTTTGGACCAAGGCTAATCCTATCTTCTAGCTTATCTCAAATTATAGGAGTTTGACACTTTCTTCCGTATAATGCTTCAAATGGAGCCATTTTTATTGTAGAATCACAGGAGTTATTAAATGCAATTCCACAAGCAGAAGATATTCCTCCCACTTGTATTGCTGATCCATGCAATACATCCAACACAAATTTTCAAGGACTTGGTTCACCCTTTCTATTTGACCATCTATCTTAGGGTGATAGGCTGAGCTTATATTAAGTTGAGTTCCAAGTGCTGAAAACAAGGTTTTCTAAAACCTCGATGTCATGTGTGTATCTCTATTAGAGATAATCTTCTCAGGAATTCCATGTAATCTACATACTTCTTGGACAAACTTGTGAGCTATTATTGGTGCTCCATTTGTTAAATTTCCATGTATAAAATGGGATAATTTGGTGAGTTTGTTCACCACTACTAAGATAGCATTATGTCTATTTCAAGACATAGGGAGACCTTGCACAAAGTCCATATTGATGACTTGCCATTTCCACTCTGAAATCTCATGAGGTACAAAAGTCCTACCGGGTGTTGATGTTAAACCTTTACTCTCTAGTATTCTAGACATCCTGCCATTAATCTTGTAGCATCACTCTTCATCCCTTTCAATAAATAAAGTGGTTTCACATCTGCTAGGAGTTTTGTCACTCCTGAGTGTCCTGAGTATGATGTGGAATGAACCTCTTTCCACACAAGGTTTCTTATCTATGTAGAGTTTGAAACATACATCCTTCCTTTATACAAGTTTGTTTGGTTCAAAATAGAACCCATCATACCTCAAATCTTGAGGATTGACCAAAGAGCTTGCTTAACTTGTTCATAATATTCATCTCCCACAAACTTTTGTAAAACTTGCTCCTTGCAATCTAAATGAATTGAGACTATTGAGGAAATATGTCACCGTTGACTCAAGGCATCCACCACTTGATTTTCTTTGCCTTTGATGTACCTTATCTCAAATTCATAGTCGGATATCAATTCCAACCATCTCCTTTGTTGAGCATTGAGATGTGGTTGGGAGAATATGCACTTAAGACCTTGATGTTTTGACTTAAGCTCAAAAGGCTTCCTCAACAAGTAGCGTAGCCACATTTGTAGAGCATGAACAATTGCTACCAATTCTAGGTCATGAGGGGCATAATTATTCTCATATGAATTTAGCTTTCTTGACTCATAGGTTATCACTCACCCTTCTTGCATAAGAACACCACCTAATCCTTCTCTTGAGGCATTGGTGATTACAACAAATTGACCTTGCAGACCATGAACCTTCAATATTGGAGCCATAGTCAACTTCTCTTTAAGCTGATCAAATGCCTCCTGGCATTTTTATGACCATTCAAAGCACTTCCCTTTTCTCTGAAGAGAAGTGATAGGGTGGGCGATCTTTGAAAATTTTGACACAAACTTTCTATAATAACCTGCTAACCCCATAAAATTGTGTACATGCATATTTTTTGATGTTTTCCATTCAAGAATGTTTTTTATCTTTGACAGATCTACTGTAATTCCTTTTGCTGTGATCTTATGACCCAAATATTGTACTTATTTTTTAAAGAAAGTACATTTAGAAAGCTTCCCATACAACTTGTGTTCCCTTAGACGTCGGTGAACAAAATGAAGATGCTGGTAGTGTTCTTCCTCATTCTTAGACTATATAAGAATGCTATCTAAAACCACCAAAATAAATCTATCCAAGCAATCTTTGAAGACACTATTCATCAAGTTCATGAATGTTGCTAGGGCATTTGTAAAACCAAAAGGCAAGACTGTGAATTCATAGCATCCATACCTTATTTTGAAAGTTGTTTTATGAATGTATTCATCTTTCAATATTAATTGATGATAACTAGACCATAAATCGATCTTTGAGAACACTGTTGTGCCATACATATGATAAAAAAGATCATCAATACACAATAAAGTATACTTTTTCTTTATCGTTGCCTTGTTAAGCATATGATAGTCTATGTATAGATGCAAGGCACTGTCCTTTTTGACAAATATTATGGGTACTCCCTAGGGTGAGACACTAGGTCTAATTAACCCTTTAGCCAACCATTTTTGCAATTGATCCTCCAGTTCCATCAACTATGTAGTTCCATTTTCTTATTCAACCACCATGTGGATGCTTCACCTGCCAACTGATAAGCACCCCATATTGCCTTAACTATCTCAAAATAGTTTCTGATCTCAAATCATTTCATTTCTAATAACCAAGCTTTTGCAACATCACCAATTACTGTCCCATCGAACTTGGGTGTTGTTACCTTCTTCATATCCCTTGACAACTCAAGAGCAAGTTGATTCTTCCTTTCATCATGAGTTCTATTTTCAACATTGTTTTCTCTTTGTTCACCTTGTGTGCTGAGTTCATGCCTATTTTCATCACCCCCTTCCTATGATGCCTCATTATCTCCTTCATGTTTTCTTTGACCCTTCACTTCCTATTCTAGGGTACCGATCCTATTACACCCTGTAGTATATTTACCTAGTTACTTTTACCTAGCTAGATAAAATACTTGCATATGTGTGTGTGTGTGTTTGTAACTTTGATGGAAATAAATGTAAATGTACTATGTTTATATAAATCTTTAGAAATATAATGAATAAATGGTTGATTCAAATTGATGTTATATATGTGTATTAATTCTGACTATTGAATATGTATTTCAAGTGATTGTTTTGTGATCAATTGACTACCTTTGCAAATTAGCCCAGTTGGTTGTAGGCGTAGGATTCACACCTCCAAAAGGGAGGGGAAGTATCACTTAGGAGAAGAATTTTGGTCTGGAAACCCTTAATGACTCTAAACTGAGCTATCACACACTGTTAGAATAGTCAAGTCAATAGTTTCGAGAAAAAGGTAAGATATCTTGAATTGATTATTTAGGGAAGGTTTTGTTTGTTTGTGAACTCATGCTTGGAATAAGTGTTTGAGTTTCTTTATGTTTTTGAGTACTTCTTTAAGAGTACAATCAATGATATATATACATATGATGTATACATACGTACATATATGTAGGTCCATGGTGAATTCATACACATGAGTAATCACATACACAAGTATACATAGATATACGTATCTACGTGCATGCTTATGGGAGAATTACCCATATGCATGGGAACATCAAATGGATAAAGTGACATGTATATATATATATATATTTAGTGTATATATGTCAATCGATATTATTTCTTTTATGTATGTTTGAAGGTAATATTATATATATATACGATGAATATATATGTGTATATATATTGATATACGTGTATGTATTGATGTGGGGAAAAAATCCATAAAAGTATATTAACATATATATATATATATATATAAATATGTATATATGTATATATGTATATAAATATATATACATGTGCGATATTTATTTAAATAGTAAATGGATATAAGCCTATGCATTCGAATATCGAATGATGTATATTTATTATCGTTTGAGTTTATATATATATATATATAATAACATGTTAAGTTAGTTAAATATATATGTATATATATATGTATAATGGAATATATGCATTGTACGTATATATATATATATATGTGTGTGTGTGTATAATAGAATATATGCATTGTACATATATATATATATATAAAATAACATGTTAAATTATATATATGTGTGTAATGGAATATATGCAATGCATATATATATATATTTATATTATTGTTAATATACTCTAATGATTGATAAAGCACTGTTTATATAAATAAAGCGCTGATATTATTGTAAGCCAAGCGCATACTATGTAAACCATAGTATATAGTGCATTTCATATAGTGGATGGTGTAGCAATAAAGCGCGCATTATGGCAGCGGTATAGACATTTATAATGATTTACCATGCTTGCAAATGGAACACAATATAGTGGAAGGCACGTGGAAAAGATATAAGACTTGGTTAATAGTATTTAAAGCTATTTGAAATACATTAAGAAGCTTTGACTTAGTCATAAATTTGCAAACACCAAAAGCACGTAAGAGGTTTATCTGGCGCCAAATTATGAATATTTGCATTGCATTAGAAGTCTATTTTGTGAGCTTTGTCCAACAATGGAAACCAAAGTAAAAGGGAGAATAAGTCAAGTAAATGTTGGAATGATTATAGTTGATTTGTTTAATCAATTACCTTGCATATCTAAAACACATTCTTGCTGTCTTTGAATGAAGTGACTTGCTATTCTATTTTGCTGAGTATTGTGTTTGAATTCTGCCACCTTTTTGTTTACCTTGCTAAGTCGAATCATGCAAGCTGAGAAGTGTCGACCCATCCACCTTGTTTCTAGCTTGTAGATGCCGAGTTTTGTGTATATATAGAGGCATTCTTTACCTTAAAGGGACACATATTTGTACTTTTCTGTTATTTTATGAAGTTGCTATATTTTTTTGAGATTTGTGAGAGAGTTTAAGAGTGAATTACAAGATATTTATTGTGAGAATTTGTGAGGGAGTTTTGGAAGTGTAGAGGTGTTTTGTTTCCAAGTAGCAAGTTGATTTGAGGAGGCTATGAATTGGTAACCAACTAGATCAATTGGAGCTTTATTCTTACATGCATATTGAATCTTACTCTTTTATGATTGTTCAATTTTGAATTGATTATATTTTGCTTGATTGTTGTTTGGAAAAGTAATAAGCTTTTAGGGAAAGATTGTTTTCATCAATTGAGAATAGATAATCATTTGTTGTTATAATTTGGAATTCTCTATTGTTTGAAGTGATTGCACATACTCCATATTAAGGAGTGGGTGAACATATAGTTATATATATAGTATTGAGATCTTCAATTGAGTGAAGTCAATATAGCTTAAGCTAGTTTATATTGGTAGGTTATGGAAAAACAAGTTTAACCTAGTAGAGAAGTCATAGAATGCTTAGTATATATAGGTTGTTACTGGGGTTGTAGATTATCCAATGAAGGGAATTTCCTATGCATAGAATATAATTGGTCTTAACAAATAGAGTTAGAATGGTGGATGAGCGTGTGGCATCCATTCTGCAAGAGGGGTGATGAATACTTTGTCCAAAGTGGTGTAATTTTCCACTAGTTGCACTATCAGTTCATTGTGTTACCTTACTCATTCATGCTAGTCCAAGATTGTCATACACATAGAACATAGATGAGTTGTATGGTAAAGTTCTAGTTATGCAGGCCAAAACATTAGCTCAGGATAGGCTAGCATTTTGTGGTTTCCAGACCAAAGCTCTTTGTTGAAGGGTAGGGCTATATTACCATATGTGGTAGATGTGCAGGGGACCACAATTAGTCTGTGGATGGCAGAAAAACGCTTGAGTGATGCTTCTCTTCCCAGTTGGAAAGCCAAGATTTGAAAGGGGATTTCTTGGATCAATTATATTTCTAATGCCAATGGAGCTCAAATGAGCTATATATGTAACTTGTATCTATTTCTTTGAAAGATGGAAAATGTATTTTGTATTTGGATTATGAAATAATTTCTTTGGAAATATTGTACAATTCATTGAATGAAATGAGAAAGATATTTTGTTGCAATCATGTGTGCATTTTATCTTGTATTGAAAAGGATTTTTTTATTGCTATGTGTTTATCCATTAGATTAAATTCACTTGTGGTAAAACATAGGAAAATTGCTGTGTAGAACAAGGGGCATGTTACAAAGCCTTTCCTTAGTTTCGTTTAAAATGGTTAGAATTTGATCCAATTTGGCCATTATATTTTCAGAAGGATTTGACACCTCTCGACTTCCTCCAAGCTTTACTTGAGTTCACACCATGTTGAATTATTTTCTCACACTCGGTGTTCATTTTAAGTGTTTAATTAGATCTTCTGAATTTTAACATTGCACTAAACCAAAATAATCATTTATACAATATCTATTTCAATACAAATTTTATGAAAATAACAAAATTTATTATATTTTATTTAGCGGATAATAATGCATCCTTATTTAATGTAAATTTTCTTTGTTTTTATGCAACTACAGGTCACTGTCAGATAAAGGTATTTCTTCAGGTTCCTCTTCCCCATTAGAATCTACCAAGATAAATTTGGAGGGTGGGTGTACTCATAGGTACTCCACCATCACCTCATTTCCTACTCTAGGTGCATCACGACCACATTTGAATGACATATCACAATGGGCAGACAATTTACTTGGTTTAATAGAGGGAGTCGGGGCTATGGGCTTATTTTTTACCTTTTCTTGTTGCTTCCTTCCCAACTGAATGCTCTTAAGAGTGTTGACAAGGGTTTTAGAATTGGCAAGACATACACTTCTTGAGCAATTGATATCATCATGGAATTTTACCTTCAAAGATGGTTCTTTCTTGACCACTAGGGTAGGTAATTTTTTAGGTATATATTTTCAAGCAGTTTTCCTTGTTCTTTTTCCTACCATTGTGGCACAAGAACACTTTCAAACATTAGATAATTTGTTAAATGTTTGAGAAAATTTCTCGTAGTGAGCTCCTAGGTCCATGTGTTGAACCCGATAGCTCTGATACCATATGTAACAACATCAACCATCATAGTTGGGATTAATTATGAATTAACAAGAAGTAAATAATCACATGCTAAAAATCATAATATTTTTTTGTCTTTCATATAAATCATTTGTTTTACATGACCAATATTAAAATGAAAAACTACAATCATTACAAAGTATAATTGTATTTGATATGCAACTTTTCATCAATGACATTATGACAATATTTTTATTTCACATTACAAACATGTATTGTATTAAAGCAAATTGTTTACAATTACACCAATATTAGTTATTGAATCTTTCAAATCTAGAATCTACATTTTTCTAACAAGTCTCAGCGATTCATTTGCAAGAGGGAGAGCATCACCCAAGTGCTTTTCCTTCAACCACAAATAGACGGTTCCCCACACACCTTCCATTTGGATGTGGCCCTACCCTTCATGAAGAGTATAGATAAAGGAAACCAACAAATTTCATGCCAGATCTGAGTCCTAGTGTTGTTCCCTACATAGCCCAATCGACCATAGAACTTTAGAAAATCCCCTAAGTATGACTAATATGACTGGATTATGAAATATGAAACACTATGAACTGTTGAAAAATGAGGTGTTTTCTTAGCTTAATACTCTGTAAAACTTTAATATTGCTGATCTAAATAAGCATTTCCTTTGTTACATATATTCTTTGTGGGTGATTATCTTGATTAATCCATTTTACTGTTGTAGAATGTAGACAAAAGTTGATAGAAGAACTAGACATGATATTAGAAAGATTACACAAGATGTACCGTGGAGAAACCCTTTCAGAAAAAAACTCCACCAAGAATTATTCTATTATTCAATCTCTGAAATACAATAGCTCCAATTCTTGCTTGAGAATGCTTATTTTTCCTTCACCAATCTTCTTCACAACCTGCAATAAAAACTATGATCACTTTATTCAATTTGCTTGAGATAAATAGGCTTTGATTTACTTTGTAAACTCCAACATGAGTTACAATTACAATGCTCAAGCCCTATCCCTAAAAGGTATTCCTATCTCATGCAAATAGGGTTATTCCGTGAAGAACAATTAACAAAACGTAGTAGGCTTCATCCCGTTTGAATAGATCCCAGGCTAAAGTCTGTCAACCTTCGTGCATTGATGGTCCAAAGCTCTTCCTCAAAGAGTTAGAGCCCATAAAGTGAAATCCTACTTAGTGGTAGCACTGAAATATCTCAACAGTGCTGAGGTAAAAGTCAAGAAGACATCTGGGGCACCCCAGTTAGCTCCCAGTGAATTTCTTATTCGCTAGCTCAGCCCCAACTCTTCCATTCCATTTCCACAGATATGGTCCATCCCTAATTAACTAGATGTAGTCCTGCAAACAACCTCTGCCATGACTCAGAGTTATTAGCCATGCATTCCAAGTTAGCTGAGTCCAGCTAGCATTCAGCTAAAGACCTAGCGAGAGACAACTAAACCATAAATAGACTAAACTAAAGTTGTGATTAGAGGCTGGGATGACTAAAGTAGACTAAAAGTGAACTAATTTGAATTGTTGAACTTCATGCATTGGAAACATCAAACACTAACTCCTAGGATCTTTACATGCATTCAAAAGTGTTATCTCTTACTCCAAATAGTTAACTGAACTTAAGGTGAGTGTCACCTTACCATGTGTGCATCCACATGTTCCTATTATTTAGGAATAACTACAAATGTCAATTTCATGATTTATTTCATCAAATATTAATCTCATCCTAATCTTAGTGTTGTTGAACACATTCCAAGAACTTAGGAGATACATGAAATAATTAATGTTTAGGATTTGTAATTAAATGGCATCCTATTTCCAACATGAACCGACTAAAATGCAAGCATAGACTTTTGCATCACTTTGACCATAGTTTTTAATATAATACACTTCCATGGGAAATATAGTCATGTATTCACACACCTCTAACTCAACTTGGATACGACATTCATCCTACAGTTTATCACACATTTGACTCATTTGATTGATCATCTCATTTTCATAAATATTTAAGACCAAACATGTATTTCTTTCTATTGTCGGTAAAAAATTAAAGTTATAGAAATATACTTCTGACAACAAACTTTTTCTTTACATGCTTGTAATTCATGGTTCTTGACTACTACCATGTGTTTATGTCCTTACAATTACTTCATGAATACAAATACTTCCCTAAATTTCACAATATATGACATTTAACTCTTTCATAGGTTAGATCACATTTTAGATAGTGTCACCTCCCTACCACAGATTCGTGATTCTAGGACTATTACTAAAAAGTCTTGACAACTTGTAAATATTGATAAATAAAAGTTTTTTATCCTCTTTCATATTGATTGAACAAAATAATTTCATTATATATTTTTGATTTTTTTTGCGTTTTCTCTTTGGCTTTCTTCAAGAGAATAAATTAATATAACCAATGAAGGTACAACATGTTATCTATTTATTTTTACAAGAATATGCACATATATATACAAAATCTATGTGCAAATTGTCCTTTAAGACTGATGGGAGTACCCTCGAGAATTTCAAAACCATAATTACTACATTCGGCTTGAACACACATGCTTTAAATCCAACTCAACAATGTCTTCCCATTCGTTTTCCATGGTGGAATTTTTTGCTGACAACAATAGGAAATGTGTAATACCTATATATTGCTCATGTGTTTGAGTCTATAGATTCCTGATAGATTCTATCTTCCTAGGGCTTTTGATTTAAAATCCTTACTTGACAAAATGGGAAATATAGGCTTGAATTATGCATCCTTGGCATCTTGATTTATAAGTTCCATTAACTGTGGGAAGAAATTTAATTCACTTAAATTATTAATAGCCCTAACCTCTGTATTTTCACTCCCTAGGCCTGCAAGAAAGTCTGCTACCCTGTTCCCTTCCCTATAGGTGTGAGAGATTATTGAAGCTTCAAACTTATCTACTAATGCCCATGCTTTATGCAATATGTAGCTTAAGTTCCACTTATGGATTTTTCTTTGTTGATATCCTCAAAATGATGTTTAAAATGGATTGTGCTAGGGTTGAATAAAGCATTCAAATAATTATGGGAGTCGAGGTTACCAGTCTAAGGGCTCACTGTATCATCTTTCCCTCGCAGGTGATATCAATTTTCTTATCGAATACACTTGATTTAGTTCAGTCTTGGAGTGAAATCGAGGAAATAACAAGAAAGTTCATCAATTTGCAATTTTGATTAGATAATACCATCCTCTATGTAGTGCAAAATTATAATTTTTTCAGTGGAGAAGGTTTCGTTGGCGGTTTATTTCCTAGGTCTTATGTGCAAAGAAGACAAGGCTTTGAAGAAATTTTTGATGCTCTTAGGCTAGCATTACAATACAGAAATGAGAACGTTTTACTGCGCGCTCTAAGGAAGAATCGATGTTTCATCTACTCTGTCATGGAGTTATATATAAAGGAAAAATACTATTCATTGGAATTTCTTCATGTGCATGTTCCACAACCACCAAACAATGATGTGCAACTAGACTTGCAATTGAGGGTCAATTCACCTATTCATGGTCCAAACTATGCTCATATAGTACTCAACCAGCAGTCAACAAGTAGAGTTTAGGTGAATGCTAGCATGGTCAACTCAAGACTGGTCTCATGTAGGCAATTTCCTTTAGTAGCTGTTGGTGGAAGAAGGGTTTTCAAAAGAGGACTTCAGGTGGTAGAAGGTTTCAAAGTGCTGGATGAAAATTCGTTCAATGGGGATTCTAGGAAAATGTAATGTCTTTATTTTGTGGGGTTTTGTAATATCAATATTTAGTGGGTTTTTATTGAAAATTAAAGGGTAGATTATGCAATTTGTAAAGGGATGAAATATTTGTGGGTTTTGGGAATTATATGCTAAATTTTGAACCATCAGCATACTAGGCTTAAACTCGAAATCGAATTTTGTAATCATGTATTTTTGACACTTTTTGAGCTATAACCGAAGGTTTTCTTACTGGTTCTTTCTTGCCAATATGCTCCCTAGAACCAAATTTTGTAATAATCTATTTATATATATAATATAATATAGTGGCTTTCCACTTTAGCCAAAAAAAATAAAAATAAATAAAAGCTATAAGTAAAATATGATTACTCATTACCATAATAACCAATCTAAGCACCAAGCTTTTCATACATATTTAAAAATGTATCCGAAATAGATTATACACGCTTGTATATCTACACACACACACACACACACACACACACATATATATATATATATATTGATAAGATATTTATGTTTATGAATAAATAAGAATATTTCTATTCATTTCAAACCAGCAGGGTAAATGACTCAATAAAATCATATACAACTATTTCTCCCTGAACTTAAAATTCATTCCCTTAATTGTGACACATTGCAAAACTAGCATGATAATAAGACTATCAATATATATATATATATATATACAAACTTATTTTCTCTACTGTCCTACACAAAAAAAAATTATTTTATTCATAGGTAAGTATATTCAACCAGTTCATTTTCTCTTGCACAAGCATATATTTATATGTATAAAATTTCTTTTCTATCAAAGTTATTAATTCACGTCATCTTATTACCTAGAAAACAAGAAGAAAATAAATATTAAACATGCTTGAAATATGTTATTGTTCCTTTGCAAGATCAATCTTTCTATCCCCTACGCATAATCAACTACGTTCACAAAAAATGACACCACAAACACTCAACTTTTTCACAAAATCCTCTCTCATTTTCCCCCTATATAGCCACAAACACTCATGCCCCCCACACAACGAATTAAGGGTTTTCTTAGCACTACACTTTGTGACCTACATGGTTTTCTTTTGAGTTGGTTCTACACCCACAAACCTCTACAATCTGGTACACACTATATAGGGTCAAAGAGAAAAGCAAACTCATGACCTGTCCATGGTCATTACATCCATAGGTTGAACACCCTTTGCATATCAACTCCACCCTCCTTTTAAAACAACCAATTGAACTCCTTGTAACAACAAACATAGCCTCTTTATGCCCATGTGATTGTAATTACTTGTTGTATCTTTTCCATAAAGGAAGGAAAGAATAATGCCAATTACCTTGGCACAAAGCCTCTACGTGAGGAATAATAAATTAAACTTCATTCCACTTCCATTTAACATGCATAAGATAAGCTAACTTCCCTTTCCAACTACAACATCAATAATGCCTATTAATAATAATGATATTATATATATGTATATATATATATTTAATACACTTAAATAATAAAAAAAAAACCTTTACAACTAATAGGTAAACAAAAATGATGACCTTGACTAATGATATCGCCTCTCAACAATTGCTAGAGACTGGCCATAGGTCGAGTATTTTTTTGATATATCCTTAGGATCAGACCACACAAGTCAAGGCACAAGATTAACTTTTTGAAAACATTGGGAACTTAACAAATTTCCTGGATCTTGACACAAGACCTATGCGAGTGTGTTAGACTTGAGATAGTAATTACCTGTTTGTTCACAATGTCTATACACTTCTCTCCGGTGATGCTCTCCCTCTCCATTCGGGAGGGAAAAATTGTTCCTGCATTCAACTTAGAAATCCATCACAATGGTTAGTCCGTTAATAGTCATGATATCATAATCATTAATCAAAAGCAATAATCATCACAATTATCTAATTCTTTAATTAAAACATTTATATCACATTATGATTTTATCTAAACATCAATTGAAGTAAAATCTGTTGCAAGTATGAAGGTGTTTTCATTGATGTCAATTGGTTGTTGTTGTCATCGGTGTCAACTATGTGTATGGAAGCTGGTTATTGATTGTATATGTCAAGGATATTGAGAAAATTGTAATAAAGAAGGTTTGCAGTGTGTGCATGCATAGTTGAGGTGTTGAAGAAGTGCTATGAGTACATGAAGTTATCCTTATGTTGCTATGTTTGGAGGTGTGTTAGAGTGAAGTATGTGCTACAATGATGTCTCTGGTACTTGATCTCCAAGTTCTTTTGAGAAAATTTGATAAATAGAGAAAACAATGTCATGCAGGTATTTAGTGTATGCTCTAGGATGTGATCCGTGTTTCTTTTGGGTTGCTTCTATGCTTGAGCTGATTTGAGATATTGTTCATGATTGTTGGTAGTTTCTATTTCTAGAATTTGGGCTTCTGCATCATTGTACAGTGCGAGATATTTTTACCAATATGTGAACTGTGCATTTTTGTGTGTTTGGTTGTGGTCTAGGAGAAATGTATTTCCTCCGCATTTCTCTACATTTTGGTTTTAGGACTTGCAGTTCTAAGAATATGTTGATAAAGTTTCTCTCTTGCTTGGTTCAAGAGAAATTGAGATCTTGTGTTGCTATTGACGAGTTTCTGAGTTACAGTGTATTTCAGTAATTAACAAGGTTATTCAAATGTACAAAATATTCATACTCTTTAGGTGAAGTTTGTTGTGAAGGTTCTGGATAGATTTGAAAGTATTTATTACTTACTCTAGATCGTGTTTAAGTGAAGTTTGTTGTTCAGAAATATTGGACTGAGTTAAGGATGTGTGTGCTTAATTGTTTTATGTGTTTTGCACAGGTGTTGGCTGACCTTGTGTTAAACACTACTTGCAAAGTTCATGGAAGTGTGTTGAGGTGTGTTGGGACTTATTTAGGTCCTCATTAAGAATACGTATAGGTTTCCGTCATTCTCTTCCATCGCGGGAATGCTTTGGTGCCAACTAATTTGAATTTGTAAATACAAATTGTGTATGGCCGACCTTGGAAGGGTTTCAAGGTTGAAGACGGTATAAGTATGAGTTGAGATGTGCGTGAGAGATATAAAGAGATGTGAGATATGTGTGTGTGATGCTAGTTTGAGAAAATTAGTGTGAAATTCAAGTGTTGAGTTCCTATAGGCAATGAGCTGAAGATGTACTCTATCTTTCAAGCATGTCTACAAAAGTGTGAGCAAATTGTGGTGGAATCTCTATTGCATTGAGATAGTTTTCTCTCTATAGCAACTCTCTTTTATTTTCTTTGTAATTTTGTGGTAGTGAGCCTTGGCAATGAGCCCTCATTGGCTAGTGTGTCCTGTCTTGGCAGTGAGACTTTTTGGAAGTGAGCCTCTGTATTCGGTTTTAGAATTCTTTATATTATGAGCTAATGCCTACTGTGGTTTTTCCCTTATTGGGTTTTCCATGTAAATCTAGTGTTCTTATGTGCATGATTTTACTGCTTTCAGTTTCAGTTTTTATATTGAATGATTAAACACATTAGTAGAGTAAGGGTTTTGTGAATGCTTATTGATCTAACTTTTGTTGAGGGTTTTTGAAGTTTAAAATTGCTACAACTAATTCACCCCCCTCTCAGTTATCTTGTTCAACAATTGGTATTAGAGCTAGGTTCCTTGGAGAAGATCTTAACTACTTAAGGAAGGTCTAGGATGGCAAGCAAGATAACTATTGAGTGTCTTAGGTTCGATGACACTGACTATACATCTTAGAAGACAAAGATGGAAGGATATCTATCATATTGTGGATATGAGATCGAAAAGTCTATTCAGAACTAATATATTGCTCTTGCAAATAGACCAAGTACTTCTAATGAGATGAAAGCACATGAAATCAACAATAAGGCAAGGTTTATTATTGTAAATAGTCTTTCACATTTTGAATTAGTTAAACTTTTGAATTTGAAGACTACTAAAGAGGTTTGGGATAAGTTGGAAAAGATATATGAAGGAGATGAAAAGGTTAAACAAGCAAAGCTGCAGAACTTGGAGGAAAAATTTGAGATCCTACGAGTGGGCAAAGATGAGAACATAAAATCCTACATGCAAAGACTAGATGAGCTGGTAGGTGGAATGAGAGGACTTGGTGCACAAATAGATGAATCCGGGATAGTGAAGAAGGTACTCAGAACTCTCCTTAATATATATAGTGAAAGGGTATCTGCTATAGAGGAAATTGTGGATTATAATACTAATACTAAAGATCAGTTGATTTGTACTCTAACCTCATTTGAAATGAGAAATATTGGGTTGAAAAATGGAACAAAGATAGAAACTGCTTTCAAGACTGCAAAAGTGGAAGATTCTGATGAAGAAAATCATGATGAAGAAGAAGAATGGAAAAGGGCTCCAGTAAGTATCAAGGTAAATTACCATTCAAATATTTTAGCTGTGGTGGTATACGTCATTATGCTTCAAGATGTCCAAAAAGAGCTGGAAGAAATAAACATAGAGAAGACAAAAAATAAAGGAACGATGATCAAAAGAGCATATTATGTCAATAAGGATGCTGGTATTTCTGATGATGAGTCTGATTATGGAGATTTTAATGATAATGAATGCTTGTTCCTAGCCTTAAAAGATGAATCTACTACTACTAACACTGAAAGATGTGTGAAGGAAAGTGCTTCGCAGAAAGTTAAAGGTATTGTGGTCTCTGCTCTTCATGCTAAACAAGAAGAGAAATACTAGGGTGTTGATAGTGGTTGCTCAAATCATATGATCGGTGACAAAACTAAGTTTGTTAAACTTGAGAAATATTATGGAGGCTTAGTTAAGTTTGGAGATGATTCTGGTGCTAAGATTTGTGGGATAGGTTCAATCAGTTTTGATGGAAAGCATAATACTGATGGTGTCTACTATGTTAAGGGTTTGAGACATAATCTCTTGAGTGTTGGATAGATGTGTAAAAAGGGATATAATCTTGTGTTCAAGGATGAAAAATGTGAAATTAGAAAAGGGTTTGGAACTATGATTTTTGTTGGTAAGAAGACTAAAGGAAACATCTATCAACTTAAAGGTGATGATGGACATTGCTTTATGTCTCAGATTCATGACAATTGGCGATGTCATCAGAGGATGTGTCATATGAATTTTGACAACATGGTGAGAATTAGTGTAGTACAAGCTATGAGAGATTTACTAAGAATGAGAAAGATTGTTAATGTAGTTTGTAAGGACTATCCATTTGGAAAGAAAGCTAGAAACAACTTTAGGTCAAAGGAACAATCTACTACTAGGCTACTACAATTGATTCATACAGATCTTTCTAGTCCTACAAGGGTGAGAAGTCTACAAGGTGATGGGTATTTTATGCTTTTGATTGATGATTACTCTAAAATGACATGGGTTACTTTCTTAGAGAGAAATCTGATGCATTAGAAAAATTCAAGGCATTTAAGGCTATGGTTGAGAATGAAATAAATTTGAAAATAAAATGTTTGAGGTTTGACAAAGGTGGTGAATTCACCTCCAATGAGTTTAACATGTTTTGTGAAGCCTATGGAATAAGAAGAAAATTGTCTGCCCCTAGAACTCCTCAGCAAAATGGAGTTGCTGAAAGAAAGAACATGACAATTTAGGAAGCTACTAGAACAATGATAGTAGAGGCGGGTCTACTGAAAGTTTACTAGAGAGAAGCAATTCACACTACTATTTATGTGTTCAACCTAGTTCAAGAAAAAGATAACAACACTAAGACCCCCTATGAGTTATGGTGTGGAAAGATGCCTACTGTCAAGTATTTCAAGGTATTTGGAATCAATTGTTATATCAAAAGAGATGAAGAAAATATAGGAAAGTTTGATGTTAGATGTGATGAAGGTATTTTTCTTGGATACTATACTAGAAGCAAAGCTTACAAATGTTACAATAAAAGGATGAGAATGGTTGTAGAAAGCACAAATTTCAAGGTTGATGAAGCATTAAAGAACTCGATTGAAGTTGGATATGTGTCAAATGAACATGATTGTAGAGAAGTAGAAGAAATAGTTGGAGAACAAGAAGTGCAGAATGAAGAAGAAGAAGCTCTGGAAAGGGTTCCTAAAACCCCTAAGTATGTGCAAAAGAATCATTCAAAAGATTAGATCATTGGAGACAAGAGGAAAGGTGTACTGACAAGAAGCAAAGCTATTGAGGTTGAGGTCAATTATTGCTTACTTTCTAAAGTTGAGCCTAAGACAGTGAATGAGGCATGTAAAGATGAACATTGGATGAAAGAAATGGAAGAGAAACTAATGCAAATTGAGAAAAATCAAACTTGGGAATTGGTTCTTAGACCAATAAACAAGAATATAATTGGAAGTGGGTTTTTAGAAATAAACTGAATGAGAATGGATAAGTAGTAAGAAACAAGGAAAGGCTTGTGTGTAAAGGATACTCACAAGTGGAAGGTATAGATTTCCAGGAGACATTTTCTCTGATGGCTAGAATGGAAGCTATCATAATGTTTTTGGCATTTTCTACTCACAAGGACTTTAAAGTTTACCAAATGGATGTGAAGTTTGCATTTATGAATGGTGAGTTAGGAGAAGAAGTCTACATGAAACAACTAAAGGAATTCCATTTGTCAGATCAACCGGATATGGTCTACAGATTGAAAAAGTATTTATATGGTTTAAAGCAAGCTCCCAAAGCTTGGTATGCAAGATTAGACAAATATTTGATTCATTAAGGTTTCAACAAAGGTACTACAGGTAGCAATTTATATTTAAAAATTGAAGATGACAAGATCTTGATAGTAGTTGTGTATGTGGATGACATTATCTTTGGAGGAAATGAAACTATGTGTAAAATGTTTGTTGAAGAAATGCAAAAAGAGTTTGAGATGTCTATGTTTGGTGAAATGAATTTATTCCTTGGACTGCAAATCAATCAAATAAACAAAGGGATTTTTATTTCACAATCCAAGTAAGCAAAAGAAATGTTGAAGAAATTTGGGATGGATGGTTCCAAATCGATATGCACTCCTATGGTAATTGGTTGCAAATTGAGTAAGGATGATGATTATCCTAAGGTTGATTAGAGTAAATACAAATCAATGATTGGAGGATTGTTGTATTTAATTGTTATCAAACCGAATATCATGCATGCAGTTCGTCTTGTGGCTAGATTTCAAGAGGATCCTAAAGAAACACATGTTGCAGCTATCAAGAGGATATTCAAATATATTAAAGGCACTACAGATAATGGCTTATGGTATCCTAGGGATACTAATTTTACACTAAGTGTGTAAACAAATGCAGATTGGGAAGGTTGTGCTGATGATAAAAAAAAGTACAAGTGTTGGTGCATTCTTTTTTGGATGTAGATTGGTGTCATGGTTAAGCAAAAAGTAAGATTCAGTTTCCTTAGCCACTGCAGAGGTTGAGTATATTGCTGCAGCATCTTGTTGCACACAAGTTTTGTGGATGAGATAGACATTGAAGGATATCAAAGTAATGCATGATGATCACATCTCTATTTTCTGTGATAATACAAGTGCAATTAACATTTCAAAGAATCCTTATCTATGAGGTATCACTTCTTGAGGGAAAAGGTTATGAAAAATGAAGAAAAACCTTGAGTATATACCTACAAAGGATCAGATTGCTGACATATTTACTAAGGATCTTCCTAAAGATACTTTTGAGTATCTCTGGGAGAAATTGGGGGTTATTGCCCCTCCTTACTTGAACTAGATGCATATAGAGATGCATCAGTCCAATGGATCTGTAGATCTATCTTTCTTTTGGAGTGATGTTGGTGGCTACCTCTCAAGGGGATCGGGTAGTGTCATGTGTTGTCATTAGGTAGTAATTTGGGTGTACGCCTAAGGGAGAGTATTCAATATTGGTATAGATCTTGGTTCAATGTCAAAAGGAGAGAATAGTGAAAAATATCTTTTGTCTTTTCCATTGATTTCAAAGGGGGAGAGAAAGCATCATGTGGAAATTTTTATCTACATAGGGGGAGAGAAAGTAAAATAAATCATGAGAAAGTGTGTTCAAAGTTGTGTTGTCTTTGATGGTTTTTCACATCATGTGTTGCCATCAATGAAAAAGGGGGAGATTGTTTCAAGTATGAAGGTGTTTTCATTGATGTCAACTGGTTGCTATTGTCATTGGTGTCAAGTATGTGTATGGAAGTTGGTTATTGATTGTATATGTTGAGGATATCGAGAAAGTTGTAATAAAGAAGGTTTACAATGTGTGCATGCATAATTGAGATATTGCAGAAGTGCTATGAGTACATGGAGTTATCCTTATGTTTCTATGTCTAGAGGTGTGTTAGAGTGAAGTATGTGCTACAATGATGTCTCTGGTACTTGATCTCCAAGCACTTTTAATTAAATTTGATAAATAGAGAAAATAATATCATGTAGGTATTTAGTGTATGCTCTAGGATGTGCTCTGCGTTTCTTTTGGGTTGATTCTATGCATGAGCGAATTTGAGATATTGTTCATGATTGTTGGTAGTTGCTATATCCAAAATTTGGGCTTTTGGATCATTGTATAGTGTGAGATATTTTCACTAGTATGTGAACTGTGCATTTTGTGTGTCTAGCTATGGTTTGGGAGAAATGTATTTGCTCCACATTTCTTCGCATTTGTGGTTTTGAGAATATTTTGATAAAGTTTCTCTCTTGCTTGGTTCAAGAGGAATTGAGATCATGTGTTGCTATTGATGAGTTTCTGAGTTACAGTGTATTTCAGTGATTAATAGGGTTATTCAAATGTACAAAATATTCATACTCTTCAGGTGAAGTTTGTTGCAGAGGTCCTGGATGGATTTGCAAGTGTTTATTACTTACTCCATATCGTGTTCAAGTGAAGTTTGTTTTCTGAAAATATTGGACTGAGTTAAGGATGTGTGTGCTTAATTATTTTATGTGTTTTGCATAGGTGTTGGCCAACCTTGTGTTAAAAACCACTTGTGAAGTTCATGGAAGCATGTTGAGGTGTGTTGGGACTCATTTAGGTCATCATTAAGAAGATGTATAGGTCACCCTCATTCTCTTTGATCGCGAGAATGGTTTGGCACCAACCTAATTTGAATTTGTAAATACAAATTGTGTATGGCCGACCTTGGAAGGGTTTCAAGGTTGAAGATGGTATAAGTATGAGTTGAGATGTGTGTGAGAGATATAGAGATGCGAGATA
Organism: Sequoia sempervirens; assembly: GCA_007258455.2. Lineage (NCBI taxonomy): Eukaryota > Viridiplantae > Streptophyta > Pinopsida > Cupressales > Cupressaceae > Sequoia > Sequoia sempervirens. Next base: position 2,126 of record VDFB02293091.1, on the reverse strand, counting down.
TGTGCGTGTGTGATGCAAGTTTGAGAAGATCAGTGCAAAATTCAAGTGTTGAGTTTCTGAAGGCGGTGAGCTGAAGGTGTACTCTATCTTTCAAGCATGTCTGCAAAAGTGTGAGAAAATTGTGGTGGAATCTCTATTGCATTGAGATAGTTTTTTCTCTATAACAAATCTCTTCTATCTTCTTTGTAATTTTTTGGTAGTGAGCTCGAGCAATGAGCCCTCATTGGACAGTGTTTCTTTTCTTGGCAATGAGCCTTTCTAGCTGTGACCCTCTATTTTCAATTTTGGAATTATTTATATTGTGAGCTAATACTCATCGTGTTTTTTCCCTCATTGGGTTTTCCATGTAAATCTAGTGTTCTTATGTGCATGATTTTATTGCTTTTAGTTTCTGTTTTTGCATTGAATGATTAAACACATTAGCAGAGTAAGGGTTTTGTGAATGCTTATTGATCTAACTTCTGTTGAGGGTTTTTGAAGTTTAAAATTGCTACAATTGATTAAACCCCTCCTCTTAGTTGCCTTGTTCAACAAAATCATCCATTCATGCCTAGTTAAACACATATTTAATGTAAAAGTTAAAATTAACTACAATCCAAAATTTGGGGTGTGAAATTGAGGCTGATGAGAAGCATATGTAGGTTGCCAAGAAGGCTAAGCAAGAGTGGGTGGGAGGAAAGTATTTGGAAAATGTTGATAACTTGTTATAACAGGTCTATTTGGGGTGAAACTAGGAGCATTCCTAGTTTAATATTGTTGATCAGAAGGTAGAAAATTTGTATGTTTATGAGATGAAGGGGAAAATAAAGTATTTCCATGATAGGTATCCATATTTAAAGCATTTGGAGAAGATACAATTTTATTTAACAATGCTTTAAACAAACAAATGGGTCTACTCAACCAAAGAAACTAAGAACATACTAGTACGATCACTAGTATGTGATTGTAGAGTTGCTAGGTGCTTGTGTGATGTATTTAATGACTACAATTTTTGAGAACCACACTGATATTCTTAGCATAATAAAGTAAGGCTCATTAAACTTGTCCCATCAGGTGTGCTAGAAATTGTTATCACAAGTAGAATTGCACTCTTATTGAATTTGTTGTTTAGTATTCTAGTGAAAGATGGGAATGATCTAAAGGTGCGAGACCTTGTAGATGAGATCAAACCTCTAAAGAAGGCTAGTTCCTATCTAACCTAGACACAAAATTGTTGGCCCAACCCTACACTGAATAATCCTACAACTAATCCTATTCTACTGATTCTCTATGGAAAAGTGGAATAAGGAATGCATAAAAGGGAGAGGGCAGTGATGCACCTAGATTAATGGTGTTTCTTCTTACCCACTATAACATAAAAAAGTAAATAAACTACCATAAGAACTCACACAAATCTTTATTATATCATCTCCTAGAGGTCTGTATGGAGGTTAGGGCTTGACATGCACTAAAAGGGAAAAACAATATCCACAGTCAGCTCCTTCAACATGTTTAATACATCATACATACATGGAAGATAACAAATAATCAATCAAACAAAAAGGTAAACATCCTTCACATAGAGTGCAAGAATTGAGAAGAGGTGAAAATAAAAATCTTTATTCATTCAAAGACATGAAACCTATTTTAGAAAAGAAAAGTTGTAGAGATGTAGAGCTCTTGAGAAGAAAACTAAGGAATAAGCCCCTACAAATGAGCACAATGTGCCTTTTTAATTCTTAACATGGGAAGCATTGAAAATTTTAGAGCATGTGGCAAGGAGAAGTGACCCTAGTCACCATCATACACAAATACCCTGCATACATGTGTACTATGAGATCCAATCATATGGGGAGAGAACAATCTTCTTTATTGGTTTGTCAATCAATCAAATATTCCTAGGAAGTTTGTTACAATCGTAGCTTGGGGAGATGGTATGTCAGAAAAATGAATGCTCGCAACAAAAGAAGCATGGGTGTCTAAATGCTCTTTTTGAATTTGTGCCAAAAATGTATTGAAGATCCCTTATAAACTTGATAGAATGGATGCTTGATGGTTGTAAAATTTTAATTTCTTTATAGGGAGCTAGGAAAACAAGTAGTATTTTGGTGCCATCTTCTACCTGCATATGGATTCCCTCACTATCT
>VDFB02293090.1:0-17479 GCA_007258455.2 Sequoia sempervirens | reverse complement strand
GTAGGAGCAAACTGAATCAATAAGCCAATCATCATCATTAATAGTGTTAGATGAAATAAACATAGCATCAAAATCATCATCAAAGGACTTTCCCATGGAGGAATCAAAATTATTTTTCTTATTCCTACATTCATTCTTCACACGCCCTCTTTTATCACAATTCCAACACTTTACTTTTCTCTTTTTGGGGGTTTTAGAACATCCTTTAAACTTTTCCCTCTTATTATCCCCTTTAGGCCCTTTCTATTTGGACCTACCCTGCACAAGTAAGGCATCTTGGGAGCCAACATTCATGGAATTTCTCCTCATCTCCTCTGAAAGAAGTATGAAGATCATGACGTCTATTTTTGGTTTTTTATTACCACTACTTATTGCAATAATTACATTTTCCCAAGATTTATGCAAAGAACAAAGAAACAAAATACATTTATCTTCATCTTCGATTTTAACATCTATAGATATAAGTTGAATTATAATCAAATTAAAAGTATTTAAATGATCTGCTATAGATTCACCATCTTTCATTTTTAAAGAATATAATTTTCTTTTGAGATATAACTTGTTAGAAAAACTTTTAGTTTAATATATATCGCCTATCTTTTTCCACAACTTATACGTGATGTCTTACATGAATACATTCAAAAGGACGAAATCCATAAGACACAACCATATGGTTCCTTGTGTCTTCTTGTCTAACTATTTCCAATCTTCATCACTCATTGTAGCTTGTTTACTTTCTTGTGAAATTGGCAACCATTGATCTTTCTTTTCTAGGAGATCCTTCATCTTTAATTCCATATCTCGTAGCCTATTCCATTGAACTTTTCAATAGCCTAGTGAGAGGTAGAAGCCATGGTAGACAATCTTCTTCACAAATCTGCAATATACCACAAAAAAAAATCTCCTACTGCATCTAAAAAGCCTCCAACACTTAAGAGAAAGGCATCCCCTTCTAAATAAAACTGTTAGCTCTAATACCAAATGTTGAAAACAAGGTGTAACTAAGCTGCAATATTAAATTATGTATGTGTATTCAAATCTAAAAATAATAGTACCAAATCTGATTAAATATGTATGTGATTGCACATTCAAAATAATAGAAAAATTAAGAGACAAATATGACCCTAGATTTACATGGAGAAACTCTTTTAGAAAAAAATCCGCATGAGAAAAAAAGGGAAAGTATATTATTTATCTTCAAAAGAGAGATACACTAAAATGCACTTGTTGATCTCCTACAACCTGAATGCCTCCATACACCTACAAATAACACAAGATGCTACTACCATCTCAAGGCTCCAATTTATAGAACTTGTGGGAGATAAAACCACATTACTAAACATAAATAAGAGGTACCAAAACCACTTGAAAAAAATTATGCCTCTTCCTTGGAAAGTAAGGATCATGATAATAAATTAATTAATGTGCACAAGGCTTCAACATGGGCGCCCAACCCATATTCCCTTCAACTTTTGGCATTCAGGATGCTCTGGTGACTATTTAGATTCTAGATGGAGAACCAATAGACACCTATTTCCCTCTAAACTTGGTGACCCACTCAAGACTCTTCACATTCCCAATGTGAAAATATAGGAGGGATAATTTTATCCTCTAGTGATGTGTAATCTCCACCAATATTAAAATCCCTCTCAAAAATATAATTACAATATGCCAAAATTAAATACATTTCTCCCATGTCCCTTAGGACACTTTCTAAGAAACATGGAGACACAAAAATGGCATAGGTTAGCAAGGTAAATGTCACCTAACCTAACAAAAAGGATCATGTGTTAGTTGTGGTGGCTTACAATAGTGAAAAAAATGTGTACATATAGAGAGCACACATTAAATTGAAAAAAAAAAAACTACTTATTTTTAGAAAATTTAAGTTTGTAACATATAGAGTAAAAGATAGCAAAGAGTTAAAGATATTTGAGTTAGTGAGAACAAATATAGCTGTATCTTAATTTATGAGAATATTTCAAGAGAAAATAGTGTACATGAGTATGCAATTCATACACACAAAGCTTGATGGTTGGATGAGCAATGCAAGTTATGTAAGATATTTCCTCTTTAGTATAATTATTTATATTACATATTTTGTTGAGAATTATACATTACAACCACAAAATGAAGTGCAATCTGAGTACTATAACTTTATTCAATATACATATAGCAATCACATGCACATGAATTTAATAGCACAAAGGAAGACATAAAGATATTAGTAAAGTATCACTTCTATATCAATGAAGATCATACTCATTCCATAGATTTTGTGCAAGGTTGCTCTCAAATATTTTGTGATGATTTAAGTGACAAAAGCATCACATTTAGTCAACACATCATATGGTCAGATAACAACACATCAAAATTCAAGAACTCATGGATGTTCTATTGGTTGAACAAGATGCATGTGACGAGTGGTGTTCAATATATTTAGAATTTCACTAAGGATGGACATGGAAAGGGGGAGTATGGTGGTGTAGGAGCATGTGTAATAAGAGCCCTATCTAGAGAAGATTTGAAGTACTAAGATGGTGATAAGTTGATAGATGTAATAACAATCATGTAATGGTGTAACTCCACAATAGGACCAAGTAATGAAGGTAAGTCTATAGTTTGTAGATTTTTTTGGTTGGTAAAAAATGTAATATTGTAAACTATAAATATTTTTGTACAATAGCAGGATCGAGTGAGTCGCACACATTTAGAAACTGTTTAAACATAGGTTCATGGGCTATATATACAAGATAGATGGCATACTTTTATTCTTCATGTATGCATTTTATTTGGGAAGAGTGCGAGTCAAAAGAGTGGTTGATGAATATTCTTGTAGATTTTTAGTTCCAATTAACACATATCAACTTCCACAAGCACTATAGCTGAACCAAATAGAGGTATCAATTAAATTTTACCATGTATCAAGCCTGGTGCAAATGTGTATTATATATTTTTTAATTAGTTGAAATAAGTATTTTAACTCATTATATCATCTTTTAGATAATTTTATGGAATTAATTTATTCATATAATTCCATGTAGATCATGTTTATGCAATTATTGTTGATAATAATAATGAAGAAGGGATAGATTATTATTTGTTCCATTGTGTAGAGGGAAAAAATAAATTGACTACCACAATCACTAATGGAGAGGATTTTGAGTATCCTACAGGGTCTATTGTTGTTACTAGAACACGCATTATAAGGTACTCAATGAAGAAGTATGATGTGTGGTTGTTTGAAGACTTTGACACACATAGGAAGATTCTTCATTACTCCAACCTTGTCGTTGCATCAAATGTCCAATTGATTAAATATCATGGTTGACCACACAATAAGAATTGAAGGAAAGTTAATGAGTATGATCATGAAGCAATACTTGAAACTATAAAGGTTAGAGCCAACCTACATGGTTTATTGAATTGGATTGGTGAAATAATAGGTATTCTTTACAAATCAAGCAAGTATATGGTTAATTAAAGTTATTATGACTATGTCCATATAGTTTATTATTATCAATTTGCAAATAGGAACTCTATCCATCAATCCATAGTATCATCTTCCTAGTCAATGATAGAGGCCTCATTGGTGGTATTTGTCTATTTATTAGTTAAAAAGTGTCTACAATTACACATATTTTATCCAATAAAATTTGACCTTTCTAGATGGAGCATTGAATTTGAAACATTGGATCAAATTGATATAGCAATTGATTGTAAAAGTGAAAGCTTTATATTGTCAAGCTGATTTGTATATATGAATAGCTGAAATTCCTTATAAGGATTGAGAAAAATTACTGGAAACATACCTTTTACTTTAAACTTGAGGCAATAAAGCAACATTTTTCTAAAATTTCATTATTTATCATGTTTTAATCAAGTTTTCTTGTATTTTCAACACCTAATTGATGGATATTTGATGAGTTTTTAATGCGCTTATGTGTTTATTTTTAAGACCTGTCTATCCATTTTTATGTTGAAGTGTGGGTAAAAGCTTAGATTATAAGCTTGTTTTTAACTTTAGGTGCATAGAAGAATGTATCATGTTTTGTGATGACATCAATCAAAGGTGCTTGTTCGACCTTATTTTTAATGTCCTCATCAAAAACTAGTAGAAAATTCCATATTTTAAGAAAATTATCAATTATTTTATCATCATGAAGATTTTCAAAATGATTAAAATAAATGTTTTTCATCAAGAATATTTGATTCAATAGAATGCAAATAATTAGTACGTATAATAATTAAATTTGTAGGTCTCAAGAATTTTATCATTAAAAAATATAGTATGAATTATATCATTAAATTCATAATAAAATTTGTTCTCTATTTTTTATGAACTTCATTTCATAGAAATCTAGGTTATCTAGAGTTTATATGTGTTTATCTACATTAGATTCACACAACTCAAATGGATGAAATAGGTTCATAATTTCATGTGTAGTGTCATCATCATGTAGATCGAGTGAGTATGATTATATTTTACCAATAACATGGATAATAGTTTTAAATCTATGCATATTATAAGATATCAAATTAGGAATATGAAAAGCTACATATTGATTACATTGATAAGCACCTTGCTTTTATTGATGAACACAACTTGTTAATTTTGAATATATGATGATTCTAAGGAAAATTGTATTGGTTGATTTTATAGTTCACAAGATCTAGGATAAAATATGTTTGGGAATAATGAGGTAGATTATTTCTTTGTGTGGTGTAATCAGTTAGAAAGTGTCCAAAACTATCTTCCTAAGGTGTGAGTTATAGATGAACTAGTATAACCATTTTACGAGCATACTCAAAACAAAATATTCATTGTTCTTTCCTCACAAGAATTTTTGTCAAGGGATTCAATTCCCATAATTAAGATATCAAATTAGAAAATGTGAAAAGTTACATATTGATTACATTGATAAGTACCTTGCTTTTATTGATAAACACAACTTGTTGATTTTAAATGTCTAGGATGATTATGAGTAACATTGTATTGGTTGATTTTATAGTTCACAAGATCTAGGATAAACCATGTTGGGTAATATTGAGGAAGATTATTTTTTGTGTGCTGTAATCAGTTAGACAGTGTCCAAAACTATCTCCCTAAGGTTTGAGTTATAGATGAACCAGTATAATCATTTTATGAGTATACTCAAAATAAAATATCCATTGTTCTTTCCTCATAAAAAATTCAATCAAGGGATTTAATTCTCATAATTAAGAATATAAAATGATCAATTCATTCAACATATAAGGAGAACACAAGCTATTATGTATCTTAAAAAATCTAAAATTAAAAACTTTGATGGTCTCATTAAGCTTATATTTATTACTTCAAACTATATGAAGAGATTTTTCAAATATTTATTTTGTCTAAACCTGTTTATAAGAAAGATTTAAAATTAACCCTTTAACAAAGGTTTAAATCAATCTATAAGATGGAATGACACAAGAATGAATCTAAATAATAAAATTATCTTTTTGAACATTTTTATCTATTATAATGTAGTTCTCTTAGCATTGGGAGTGTATGAATCCATAATTTTATAAGAATCTATATGAATAGCACCAACACCGTAGAGAACATGAATAGGATAACTACCAACTAGGCAATAACCATTATAAAGAAACTACATCCTTTTTTTTTCGGGCGAAGCACTCTTTGCATTACTTGAAAGACAATTTTACATCACTGACTGTTTGAAAGGATAGTTATCAGGCCTACCCCTAGATCAGTCATCCTACTTATCAGCCTTTCAGACAAGACATTCTTTTCTGTTACATAATCTAGAAAGCCACGTAGGTCTTTTGCCATTACCGCCACCCTGAACTTCTCCACCACTTCTCCAACCTTCAGGTCGCCTCTTGCACGGGCCACGTCCACCACCCCGCAAACGAACCCTTCCGCTGGCCATTCCTCACAAGCTGTTATGGCCTTCGAGGCCACCTCCACAAACATGTCTCCCAGAAGTTTTAAACAACTCTCCGCCGCCCTATTGCTTCTAGTTGAGTGCAATACGTTATTTAAGAAAAGATCAAGCATTGCACCATCTTGGAAGTGGTCGCCCTGCAACCTGTGCTCCCCAATGACCTGTCTGATAGCTACCAGCATTTCCCCTGATTCAACTCTGAAAAGGCACAAGATTTGAGCATCATAGATCTCTAACGCCACTTCACACAACTGGCCACGACCCGTCGAAACCCGATAGCACCTACACAAGGCTGGGACCTCCATTGCTTCGCTTCACCACGACTTACACAAGCCCTACTTTGCCTCTGTTTATAGTTGGCATACCAGCTACTGTGGGAGGTATTTAAAGAAGAAAAAAGCCAGATTCTTCATAAAACAACTAGTTTGTGCTCCCTAGATACAGCAAGGCGTTGGCCGATCTCCACCATTGATTGGATCGCACCAGGGAAATCTGTCATGGAGTCAACCATTGCAGAGACCGTAAGAAGGAACGTGACATCCAAATCTCTCCTTGGGATTTTGCACAGAACTTACCAACCCCGTGGGCTTTGCGGAAGCTTCCCAAACTCCTAATCGAGCCCAAACTGTCATTCAAGAGCCCTTAAAGTGTGCTTCGAGCACCTGGACCAATCCTTCCCAACATGTTGGGACATTCAAGAATATAATTTCAGTCCTTTGACTTATACCATATTTTGAGAGGAAATCCGCTACAACATTCACCTCTCTAAACACATGAGAGATTTTGTAGTTATCAATTTGCTCCAAAAGGGCGTTGATTTTGGCGGCCCATAGGTTTAGCCTCCAGTTGGGCGCTTGTTTAGAGTTCACTACTTTTATTACGATCTGAGAGTCCCCTTTTAGGCTATGTCAATTTGATGCCTATTATTATCAACACAAAATTCCACCCCTTCATAGAGTGTCGAGCACTCAGCCTCATTATTCGTACATGCCGGTAACCCTTTAGATACAACCCACACTACCTTCCCAACCTGGTCTCCGAGCATGAAGCCCGCCCCGAGCGCCCCGGGTTTTCCTTCGAGGCCCCGTCGAAATTCAACTTCAGTCTTCCTTGAGGGGGCAGTAGCCATTTCGGTCTCCCCCTCCCTTTCTTGGAGCACAATTGGTACCCTTTTGGTGGCTCAATTAGGGGCCGGTTTCTAACCATTGTTTGATCCCATGCTGAGACATATTTGTATTTCCTAGTTTTTGCCCTCGCATTGAAATGTTTGCATATCCCCCTCTCCGTTTTGCTAAGAATACTAGCTATCTGAATTTGCGAATCTTTGAAGATCCTTGCGTTTCTTTCTTTCCACAGCTACCAAATTATAATTGCCAAAATTTCCATCCACAAGTCTGCCATTGCAGAGCCCTTCCCCAAAGCCGGCCATGCTTCAAAAACATCAAGCAAACTGTTAAGTAACTGGGACTTCCATTCTAGTTTAGCGCAGAAAAATTTCCAGCACATCTGGACCACCTCACATTGAAGCAAGAGGTGGTTTGTCGTTTCCTCATCTTTCCAACAAAGGACACATCGGTGTGGTTCTGAGATGCCAATTTTTTGTAGCCGGTCCCCTGTTAGGATCCTGGAAGGAAGTGCTATCCAGGCAAATGCGCCAGCTTTCGGTAAAACAGATTTGCCCCAACAAAGTTGCACTGGTCAATTTGGCAAAGACCTTTCTGTCCTCGTGATTTTCTTATTGCTCGTAAGAATAATTACAATCTTCACATGGTTGTTGCTATTACAAATTAAATTACCTGCAAGACAATAGAGATATATATAATATCTTCAGGATAACAACCAGCGTCAAACTTAAAAAAATAGAAATAATTGTTTTATTATTTTAATTGTTGCCGTTATCTTCTTTGCTTCACGATGAGAGGTGGAAAGAAGTTAATCATCGAGCCAATCCAAACTGAAATGTGCTTCCACGACTTCAACTCTGAGCTCCGGAATCGAAATGTTCTTGGCTCGCAACCACTGATTACCAATCTTCTGATCACAGGTGACAAGCTTCAGGGCACTTAGTTCACAAACAGTTGTAGGTAACTTCGTCAAACGAGAACACTCTCTCATATCGATTTCCCTCAACTTCTTGAGTTGTCCTATTTCCTTTGGAAGTTCTTTCAAACCCTCGCATACTGAAATGTCTAGATATTCTAACTGTCCAAGTTTTCCAATTGACGCAGGAAGCTCTTTCAGGCCTGGTAATGCCGATAACCTTAACATTCTTAGATAGCTCATATTTCCAAAATCATGTGGTAAATTCTGAAGCAGATGGCAGTTGGTAATAGACCACGTCAGAATGGAGTGAATATTGCAGACACCAGGGGGCAACTCCTCCAAATCGCTGCTGTGGTCCAGGTTAAAATCTTGGAGCTTGGTGAATGTGGATATATTTCCAAATCCTTCACATAAGCTCAAAGATAGCTTCTCTAAGTTTTGCACTGCTTCAATGCTCTGTTTTTCAACAAGGGGTGAAATCGACCTCTCCAAGCGGACGCTCTTGAGTTGAGTGAGTGAAGATAAGACATCTAGACCTTTCACTGTTGCCTTCTTTGCACCGCAATTGGATACCATCAGAAATTTTAGTTTTTTCATGGATTTCACAAATGGGGGAAGAAAGTAATCTGTCGAAGTAAAGAGTAACAACAGAGCCTCTGTTTCGGGAAAAGTCATATCATACCAGTGATTTTCCTCCATAGGGCCGGTGAGAATGGAGAGAATTTGAGTATCAAATGCTCTATCATTAAGCAACTCCCGTTTCGCCAACAAACTACAGTCCTTCCTTGTTATGACCAACCTCTTACTGCGAACTATATTGTCTTGGTGTCCCAAATATAACGCCAAATTTCTCAGCACATTATGCTGAGAAAAGTATAGCTCCGAGGCATTTCCATATGAGATTGATGCAATTCCTCTTTGATTGCTAGTTAAACTTAACAAATTTTTGCTTGCGAGTTCTGATAAGATGTCAAAAGCATCATGCCTTCGTAGCTTCCGAACATAAACCCAAATGTCCAATAGTGCATCAACACAGATTTTCCTGCCCCCTGGAAATAACCCCAAGTCTAAGAAACATTCCCTGGCTACATCATCTAAGGAGTCAATACTGGTCTGCAGCGATCTGAATAGCTCTTTTCTGTGATAATCTGATATGTATTCTCCTTCAGAAATCTTCTTTGCCTTCTTCCAAACCTCGTGGAGTTCCCCATGCATAGAACTCCCAATCACCTTTAGAGCAAGTGGTAGACCATCACATTCTGCTTGTACCTCCTTTATTAGATTCATATCTACATCGCTTGGAATTGATGTCTGTCCAAAAGCCCAGAAGCAGAAAAGCGACAGAGCATCCTCTGTGCCCAACAATGGTAATTGATAGAGTTGTGAAGAGGGAGTTCTGGGGATGGTGGACTTGTCTCTGGTGGTTATAAGAGTCTTGTATGCCGGACCTTCAAATAGTAATTCTTCCAAATTTTCACTAGACCAAACATCATCTAAAATAACTAGAGTTGGCTTGGATTGCCTCGAAAGCAATTGCTGCAGATCTATGTGCGCATCTTCCACATTCTGATACTCTTGTCTTCTCCTCTTAGCTATTTTCTCCCACATAGTATCTAATATTCCTCTTAGGTTTGGGGACTTTGAAACGGTGACAAAAATCACATTGTTGTCAAAATAATCTTTAATTTGGAGATCATTGCATAGAGCCAATGCGAGAGCAGTCTTCCCACCACCTCCCATACAATGAATGCCAACGACCGACACCTCGTTTCGGAACAAAAGCCTCTTCAAATCCCAAACACGTTTCTCTAACCCCACATAAAACCGAGTCTTTGCAGTAACATTATCATTATGAGAGTACGTGGAATCATTCACCATTCCAGAACTGCAAACAAAATCCGAAGCGAGTTGTTGGAACTCCTTCAAACGGTTAATTTCGTTCCGATTTGAAGCTTACTGCTAATTGATTTCTTGTCGTTGCAAAGCTATTGATTGTCTATCTATTTTACATGTCTCCTTTATATAAGAAATTGAAACGACCAGAAACCGTGTCGGTTTTAATTAAAAAACAGAATTTACGCGCCTGAAATTGTCTGTGTTCAAATTTGGCAGGTTTGCTTGCGGCTCAAGTTCCGTGTGCGGCTCAAGGATGCAAAATCTAAATTGAATCCCAAATGTTGATTTCATATTCAATCCGTGGTTTCCACCTCCATGTAGGATCTTAATTATAATTAAGAATGCATATAAGAAATTGAAGCGGCCAGAAACCGTGTCGGTTTTAATAAAAAAAACAGAATTTATGCGCGTGAAATTGTCCGTGTTCAAATTTGGCAGGTTTGCTTGCGGCTCAAGTTCCATGTGCGGCTCAAGGATGGAAAATCTACATTGAATCCCAATTGTTGATTTCATATTTAAATCCGTGGTTTCCACCTCCATCTAGGATCTTAATTATAATTAAGGATGAAATTGAAGCGGCCAGAAACCGTGTCGGTTTTAATAAAAAAACAGAATTTACGCGCGTGAAATTGTCTGCGTTCAAATTTGGCAGGTTTGCTTGCGGCTCAAGTTCCATGTGCGGCTCAAGGATGCAAAATCTAAATTGAATCCCAATTGTTGATTTCATATTCAATCCTTGGTTTCCATCTCCATGTAGGATCTTAATTATAATTAAGGATGCAGAATCATAAATTGAATCCCAATTTCTGTCCTCACGACGGTCCTGTTCAGTAGGATTTCTGTAAAGTAGATGAAATATTTAATCGATGGCTGATAAATTAAAATAAGATGTTGCAAGCCCATTCACTGTATTCTGGTCAAACACTTATTGCAAGAACTGTTCCTAACTTTTGTTTTCATCTTGAATCGTTGACTAGCAAGAACAGCAATCGAAATCGAATACTGATTTTAGTTATCAATCTACTTTGTCTGTCGTTGCGCTTCACCTGGCAGAGTGTTTCCCATCCGGAACAGCGATTCAAGTTTGTTTAAACCCCAGACATGTATTCCACGAAGCCTCTGATCTTCTAGAAGGGTAGCGAATTCGAATCTATGATCTCTGTTCCCTTCAGAGCCGGTGGCTTTGGAGCATTCAGCATACTCGATGGTTCCGTTCATCAGCAAACCTTTTTGAACGGAGTGGAGTCCGAGTGAATTTCTGGGATTGATGTATCCTGCTGTGCCCTATTTCCTCCTTATTTCCCTGCATCCTGTTTTATTCTCACAAATAGAAGTTGGATTCTTTTTAAAAATAATCTCCATTTGAAGGCCCTTTTGTTTCTTTCCCTGCTCGCCCTCATTTTATTCCATACGTCTGTCTTTATCCCACTCCACCGAAACTACATGTATTTTAACCTACACTAGCAATCGCACCTTGGTGTGCAATGGGTACGCCGAAGAGGTGTGGAAGGTGAATTAGGGAAAAAGTGGTCTATTTTTTCCTGAAGTCATTAAGTTGAGAGGTTTCTACAATGAAAATACAAGATGTGTGTATATTTTTTGAAGTTATGTTTATTTTGACGTGCGACGGTTATATATATTATAAAAGAAATAAAAGAAATGTAACTGACATGCAAATAAAAGAAATGTAACCAACATGCAAGTTCATTTTCTATATATACTAGCATATATATTATTTATTAATAATATTTATAAAAAAGCCGAGATATCTATCTTCAGGCACCTATGCACTTCGATGTGACAAATTGATTAAAAAATAGGTGCCTCGAGAATATCTTTCGGCTTTTTTATAAATATTATTAATAAATAATATGTATATAGTAGTTTGGTAGGTCATTTAAGAAATGATGTATTCTTCAAATCAACTATGCATCCACGTATAAGGATCTAAATATGATTGAAACAAAATCTCTGAATCAAGAAGATAATTAAGCTCCATTACCAAAGGGTCATATTATGTTTGCAATACGAAAAGATGGAGAGAGGAGAGATAGGGATATAAAGTGGGAGAGATAAAGGGGGGAAGAGAGAGAGAGAGGGGTAAGGAGATAAAGATAGGGGATATAGATGAAGATGGAGATGGAGATGGAGGAGAGGGATATGGAGAGGGAAAGATAAAGAGAGGGATAGATAAAGATGTATTTATTAGTAGAGGGTGATTAATATAAATCATTGATGTCTTAATTCTAGTAGAGGGAGGAATTGGTAGTGAATGCAAGTCAATTTTGTTTGTTATTTTGGTAGTTTGTAATCTTTGTAACCTTCTAACGTCTTTCTTGATTAAAATCATTGGTAAAGTTTTTGGATCATCTTACACTTTACAAGTCATAGTTGTCATACCTCACCAATGTCTTAATAAATCTTTCAACTTAATTAACATAAATATGTGTGTTGATACTCATACATGCTCAATATCAACACCTCTACAAAGAACCAACATGGGAAATCCTACAAGTTTGGAACCTTAAAGTGCAAGACAACCTCCAAATTCGAAAGGTTGGTTCCTTCTTTATTCCAACTAAATCTATTTTAATAAAAAGAGATAGGAAGAATTAAAAGCAAACGATTGAAGTGAAACATGAGTGATGCATCAAAATATATTATTCTTCCACTTACACATGGATTCTTAGCATGAAACTCATTAGTCAACATAGATTTAAATAAACATAATTGTAACAATTTAAAATAAAATATATTATTCTTGATTCTTAGCACAAAACTAATTACTTGACATAAATCTAAATAAACGCTATTGTTACAATGTAAAAGATGAATATATGTATTAATCATAATAGGAAAGGATAGTTAAAACAATCATTACATTCGATTAATTTAATTTTTTTACACATTTGCATACTACAAAGGCTAGTATAATTTTGAAGCCATAAATTAAGGATACCCTAGATCTTACAAGTGAAAAATATGAGAAAGGTCTACATATAAGACTTTTAAAAGCACAAATCCACATCCAAAATTTACCAAAAAATCTACCCACAACTCTTAATTATACAAGGAAAAATGCACAAACAATTCAAATTGTGTTGCCAGCTCTTCCATAGTGAATCACAG
Source organism: Sequoia sempervirens (assembly GCA_007258455.2). Taxonomy (NCBI): domain Eukaryota; kingdom Viridiplantae; phylum Streptophyta; class Pinopsida; order Cupressales; family Cupressaceae; genus Sequoia; species Sequoia sempervirens. The sequence goes on along the minus strand of VDFB02293090.1, from coordinate 4,478 downwards.
CCTTCACATATAAGTGAGTGAGTGACAACTATGTCGTCTATGTTGCGTCCACCTGGGCCATAATCACACCTTCATTATGACTAATCTAATCTTCATAGCAATGGGTAAGACACATATTTATTAATGTTACTGAGTTGTTTGCTGATCCACTTCCACTTAATGCTACAATAGTCCTACACCCTTTAACATCTCCCACATGGAATATTTGAGTTGTAGAAGAGTATCTAAAAGCAATTAATACCTATGAACAAATTATAACTATGGAAAAAATAGAAAATATTGTACTAATGCTTATCATGGAATGCCCACAATTTTCCACTTGAAGGAGTCTTTGTCAAATTAATTAATCAAATTAATCCCGTGGCAAGTGCATGGAAATGGTATACAAAAAAGTGGCCAAATGACCAATTTTGTGTAAAATGTGATAACGTTATTTTGAAACCCCAAAATGTGATCACATTTTAGTACTCACAAAATGCACTCATATTTTGTGCTCACCATAATGCAAGCACATTTTGTGAACATAAAAATAAAAATAAACAATTATGCACTTTTGCAACCCACATCCTTAACCCACAATGAAGCCTGCTCATGTTCCCTTATCCAAAATATGCCCATGCTTTGCAAATTTCACAAGATTTTTCACAATGCCATGTTGTAGAAGAGGTAAGTTTCAAATTTGAGTCTTTTGTAATCAAATTGTGCTTGTATTTGAATAAATTAGATTATTCAAACACCCACTTGAATGTTTTGGTGCAATCAAGTTGGCCCCACAATGCACGTAACAAAATATATATATTGGTAATTTACAGTGCTCTCAATTGATAATTTTTATAAGAATGCATTCATTCTTCGCATGGTAAAAAGGTGTTAATTTGGAAAAAATGAGAGAGGTTATTATGGAGGGACCCTATATCTACCTTAAGATCTAGACATAACATTTGTATCTACCACAAACTCTAAGAACTACTTTGTCATAATTTGACATTTTTTCTCTTTGGTCTCTTAAGATGCTACCCTTGAATAATGTAGCCAAGAAGGATCAAGAGACCAATTAAATGAACCAAGGCCTCCCCTATCATTCACTCACCCACCTGAATATGTCAACACCGTTGGTTTGGCCTCACAATACATGTAAAGCTGTATTATTGGTATGTTTCATATTCTATTAGACCATTCAACTTGTCAAACTCATCATCAAACTTATGGAAGCATAAAAGGTTAGAAACTATCATATATTATTCATTAAAACAATAAATAATTTCCAAATGTTAAATATCATCATTTCCTCATAGAAAGAATGTGAATCTAACATTAGGTTGATTTGACTAATAAAATTATTTTCATTCTCCATTTCAATTGTAACATATGTAGTATATACTTGGATTTCATTATTGAAATTTAACATGTCATCATTAGCATTACATTTTTTCTATCCAATAAATGAAGATTATAATTTTCAAATTCTATAATAACAATACCTTCAACTTTCTTGTTAATTTTTAAATTCTATAATAATAATACCTTCAACTTTCTTGTTAAGACAACCATCGAGTGATTTGTTTATCATACATCCAACTTCATCATCTTGGTCATTTGACAACTAGTTTGAGAAATTTCATCCTACTCGTGTGTTGACCACCTTGTTGACTTTGGTTGACGAAGAATTACTGATTTGGAACACTTTCAAGCTTGTCTTCATGAGCTAATCCAATTGATTTATCTTTTCCAATGCAAAAATCGAGGTCATCATGGAATGTTAACATGTCAAATTTGTCTTCATTAGAGTAATGAAATATTGAATTGGGAATATATCCATGTTTTTAATATCTTTAATCTTTGTTGTTAGTTAAATGGAATAATATAAAATAATTAGTTATTTCATTACATATCTTTGTCTTTATTGGTTTTCACATAATCATGCATATGAAGGATGAATACAAGAAAATGGGTATCAGATGAAATGAGATTAATCCATAAAATTTTATTTTCTTATCAAAATATATAAGTAGACCATATATTACCTTTTTTTCCCTTTACTTTTCATTACACCCACCCTTAAATGAAACAAATATAATTCTAGCTTAAATAGGTTAACCATGTGATATAAACCTTTACGAGAGTCATCTCATTAAAAGGGAAGAGAACTCCTCTTCTTGAAAGAGAAAAAAATAATTACACCGAAGGCATATCTTTATTTGAGCTTGCCGAGCTCATTTTGTCTGTAGACGGTGGAAAAGCAAACAAAAGGCTTACAAGATGGTTGAACGGTTGCCAGCCGTTGATCCATTTTTTCATACAACAATCATAGAGGTTGCATGAAAGTGGAGTAATGTGCACAACAGTCCCATCTTGACTGCACACATTGTGGCCACTGATTCTTCAAATCCTTTTTCAAGCGAGGTACACATGCATTGTCATTGTCAGCTGATGAAACTGAAAAGAAATAACATTTACATTTCGTGTAGTCAACTACTTACATCTAATGGCAGATTAAATTACAATTTACAGAAGTCATCACCTCAACAAACAAATTTATTTTCTGCCCCATATGGATCAATAAAAAAAAATAGTAGCTAATCTCCAGGCTTTCTAAATCATATACAGCTCTTCCACCCCTGGATCCAGCCGCTGAGTAAACCTTCTCCAATTAAGTCCATAAAATAAATGAGTCACCCTCCCCGTTGCAATATGTTTTGTGGATATCATGCAATCATAACATTCCATGAGAACAGGTTTCTTCGAGGCATTTTGTTAAACAATTCACGTGCCTTGTCTATGCTTCTGCATATCATGCAATCATGGCAATCCATGAGACCACATTTCTTTGAGGTGTTATGTAAAACCGTTTACGTGCCTTGTCTATCCTTCCACATTTTGCATACATGTCTACCAGGATAGTTGCAACTACAACATCTAACAAAGTTCCACTATCATTTATCCTTCGATGGATGTCCATACCCTGTTCCAAAGCTCCCATTTTGGCATAGGCAGAGAGGATGCTGGCAAAGGTTTCGAAGTCTGGCTTTACTTGAAAGTTCTTGAAGCCTTTTCAACAAATCCATTTTTCATATATCCCGCAATCATGGCATTCCATGAGATCACATTTCAAGGCATTCCCTGCGTAACAGATCACGTGCTGCGTCAAACCTGCTTCCACATTCTGCATTTAAATAAATTCTTCAAAATGGTGGACGCGAACGGGAACAAACACCTTGGAAACTAGAAACAGCGAATGGTAACAGCAGATAAATCTTTGAATGGTGGATGCCAACGGGAACGAAAAATTATTCAATGGATGGAATTTTCTTTACTTATGGACTAGGCTTAATGAGATCATTTAGTACAGGATGCAATGCATGTTCCCGATGTCCTTTAACACAACAGGTCTTTGCTCAAATGAGTAACAGGTATAGTATTTTGTTTTACAAAGCCTGTGTACTCATTGTTTATTAGAAAACACTCCCATATTCCTTATTTTTTGAGTGTTTTGTGTTTTCACAAGCTTTGCTTTTATCTACATGGATGTTGAGCATGATGCAGGGGATGCCATCAAAGGGCTGGACAAAACAGAATATGGCAGGAAAAGACGTCGATTGTGTGTGGAGTGGACAAAGGTTGGTTCCTTGCTTTTTCTTTAAGCTTTTTTTGATATGATATGTTTGGTATTTCCTGCACAGGGATAAATCAATTGTTATGGATCAAGGTTCCTTTCTCTTTTAACCTTGTTTTTTCATTCAGATATTTAGGAAGTGATAGTCTCGGTAGTTCTTATCCAAGGAAAAATCAGTTATTAACTTTGCCACTCTATATGTTCTTAGTTTATCTTTAGTATTTTTTTTAATAATTATTTTATTTTTTATGGTCTTATAGATGTGACGTTCCTTACACAAATTTCAATCTTGGTGTATTTTTGTAGCAGTCTGTTGTCCATCATTGAATTTGTTTATTATATTTTTAGATACATGAAGTAAATAAATCTTTATTCCTATTCTTATACTAAGTTACTCACATTTCTATTTGAATTTTGTGCCTCACAAAAACTATAACGAGGTAGTCATCGATTTGAAAATGGAAAATGATCTTCTAGAAATTTGAAACCATCAAAGACATTGATTGTGATAAATTTTGATCATGTTAATACCATGGTTAGGGACCTTGAAAAACATTTCAAGCCATATGGTAAAAAATGGCTAGATTAATTTGATTAATTAATTTGACAAAGACTCCTTCAAGTGGAAAATTGTGGGCATTCCATGATAAGCATTAGTACAATATTTTCTATTTTTTCCATAGTTATAATTTGTTCATAGGTATTAATTGCTTTTAGATACTCTTCTACAACTCAAATATTCCATGTGGGAGATGTTAAAGGGTGTAGGACTATTGTAGCATTAAGTGGAAGTGGATCAGCAAACAACTCAGTAACATTAATAAATATGTGTCTTACCCATTGCTATGAAGATTAGATTAGTCAT